>VWYP01036846.1:1275969-1363357 GCA_013400435.1 Pycnonotus jocosus
GTTTGTCTGGTTTGCTGGTCATATATCTCCTGTAAAAAACCTTGCTAAAGGGAAGACAGGCAGGGAATGGATAATGAACTTTCAGCTTACCACCCCTTTTTTTTTTTTAATTTTTTTTTTTTTTGTGTAAGATCTTTTGCACAATGTTTGCTGATATTGGTGTGATTTCCAAACATTTTCACAGCTACATTACACATATCCATGCATGCTAGCAACACCAACCAAACTGAAACTTGGCTCTACCCTTCTATCAGGAACTGTTCAGAGAGTTCTATGAAGATAAAAATCACCACATCAACCATCTATTATTTTCTATCCCAAATTTGAGGCTTCTTATGCATCAGTATTCTCTCAGGGGCAAATCCTTTTCAACTGACCTCGTGCTCCTGGCAGGTCTTTGCTGCCTTTTCATCTCTGCCCAAACACTTCAGATTCTGCTTTGTGACCCACGTGTGGCTCAGGATTTGAAATGCCATGGGCACTGGTGCGTTCAGGCAATTTTACTTTTTTCTTTTTATAGCAGCTTTGGAAAAGAATCTGTTTGTCAGGAGCAAATAATTTCTTTGGTGGCATTTGATGAGACATAGACACGTTGAATTAAATAATTCTGTAAAGTAATGCCCAGCCATCAATGCCATGTCTCCATCCTTTCCTCCTGCTTCAACTTTTCCTGCTTGTTTTTTTTTTAGTTTGTTTAGTTTAGTGGTTTTTTTGGGGGGTTTTTTTTTTTTTGGTTGGTTTTTTTTTGTTGTTTTTTGTTTTGTTTTGTTTTGAGTTTGAAAGTTTCAGATACTGTGTTTATCCTCAATTTGCTGATGGTTTAGATCATCTCACGGGGCAGCTGTAATACATGTGCTTTTCTAATTCTGCTTTTGTAGGATTGTGACTTAGAGACAGATGTGAATAAATTGAGGTCAAGGCCAGTGCTTGACCGGCCAGAACAAGATCTTGAAAGATATGCAGCTCTGTGTGCAGAACTTTCCCAGAATTTTCAGGTATGATTGTAGTGCAGTTTCCTTTCTGTGTGAATATTCCAGAATTTAAAAAATACTTGAAAGGGAGTATTGACAAGTAATAGCTAAGCAAAGCTGTGTCAAAAGTGAATCTGTAAGTCTAACAGGACTGGAAAGCCAAAGATTATGACTTTTTCTGTAGGTTTTTTGGTGTGAATCATGAGTGATAAAAGGAATGGTGTTTGATGCACATTTGTCTGGGTGTAGATTAAGTAAGCACTGTTGAATCAATTGCCACATGAGAAATCTGTCAGATAATATATGTCCTTGCTGGCAATCTCAACAGCAATATCAAAATCAGAATGAGATGTGAAAAGTAAATACTGTCAACTAGTGGTTTGAAGGAAGAGGAGATTGCACTGGCACTGAGTGAAATGAACAGCTCAAATAATTTTTTTCTAGTGATGCTTGGGACAAAAAATAAGGAATATTGCACTCATTACAAGTTTTAGAATTTGGGAGAGCTGAAAACCCTGTTTCAAATATGAACCTGAAGAAGATCACCAGGTTAATCTCCTGTACACACAATATTGTGATATTGATTGTGACCATAAGGGGATTAAATGGGAATTAATCCTACTCTTGCATGAAGGTGGGGTGGAGTTTTGCATGACAGATTGGCCACCTTTACCCTGTAACATTTATATTTAAAAAAAAAAAAATAAAACCCAACACCTTGCAAAATATCTTCCCTTCTTTGTTTGAATGATTGGTTTTGGTTGAGTCATCTGGGTGAGTCATCTCCAATCAGATCCTTTTGGTTTCTGAGGATTTCTGTTGAAACAGCTTTGTGGATAGAGAAATGCTGGCAGGTGGTCCATGCACTGATTTTGCTATGGCTGTTTTATTGGTTGAGTACAGTTTTGGGAGATGTGTAAATATTTCCTCTTTTCCTCCTTGAAAGGTTTCCTCTGGAAGGAGGCACAATCTGTCTGTAGTTTCTTTTAATTTCTTCTGCTTTTTAAATTTAAAGGAGCTTGAATTTGAGTCTGAAAAGAAGAGCTTGGAGGACAGGACTGAGAATCTTCCCTCTGCTCCCTCTCATTTCATTCCAAGTGCTACTTCTGTGAAACATCCAAACTGCAGATGGATAAACCAAAGTGTCACAGAGATGGGACCAGATCCAGGGGAACAGGATTTCAAAGCCCCATTGCAGAGCTGGAGGAAGAAGGAGGAATGCATATGGGATAAGAATGATGAAAAGAGAGACATTGCTGAAGAAGCCCAGGATAAAGACTTCTGTGAGGAGGAATATCCAGCCAGGAGTCATGTGTTTGCTTTGTGCCCTCTTCCAAAAGATGCTACTTGGTACAAAAAAATATTTTACCCTCACTGTGAGGTTAATCCTAGTCCTGGAGGGAGAACGGAGAGCTCAGATATAGTCAGAAATCTTCTGGAGAAACATCAAGGGGATATCCAGTTCCACAGCCCTCATTTCTATGCAGCCAGGGCCAGATGTGTGAAGTCCATCCCAGGTTACAGAGAGCTGGCATTCCCGGATTTCTGGGGTCACCAGGCACCTCCTTACAGCAAGCCCGTGTTGGAGCGCAGGCACGGGGTCCAAAGGTGATTGTGCTTTGATACAGTGACCACCTTGAGAGCTCTTGGGATCAAAACTGCCTTATCTAGGTTCTAACAGCTCTGGGTGTCTTAGGGAAGTTATGGAACAAATCTTTTGCTTCCCAGTGACTTGCCTTGATTGATAAACTCATCAATATACCTATATTTGTGATGGTACTCTAAGCTGGGTTGTAAATCTGTGAGCTTTTTAGAACACAAATGAGAACAAGTTCATTTTAGAGATGGAGAAGCCTCTGTGTCCTCATGGGATATGTTTTTACCTTCAATCTTACTCTTTATTCAGCCACCTTTAGTGCTTGCAGGTTCTTTCAGGGAGAATTCTATCTGTCCTCTCAAGAAGGACCTCTCATGATTTATGTGCTCAGATGTGTTTTGAAGTTGTGCTGGGAGAGAATGCTCATATAATTACTGTTGTTCCAAGTAGGGCTGTATGCAATGCCTTTACATTGCTTTTTAGTGGTGTAAGGGATTATTGGCAGGCAGCAAAGATGGTGGATTCCATGCTAAACTTTAAAGTTGATCAACAAATGGCATTTATTAAGACCACTGATTTCTGACTGCTAGGAAGAATGATTCTTTCTGTTGTAAATATACAAGATAGAAATCTTATTTAGAGGGAAAATCACTCTACCATCTTGCACTGTTGCTCTAAAAGCTCTGCTTTTATGGCTACAACAACATGTGTAACTGTACGGCTAAAATGGGGCTAATCATATCATGCTTCAAGGCATAACATGATTGCTTCAAAGGTCAGGAAGAAAATCTGGTATTCCACATTTGATCATCTTCAGGGATCAGAGAAGCTCTGCTTCATAATGAGTAGAATTCAGCTTGACTTACAGTCAATATTCACTATGAGTCAGACTAGTAGGTTTGTAAGTTAGGGCAGATATTTCCTCACAGAGTAAAACTGGCCACTTGGGGGCTGGCATTGACTGGGAAGAACTGGGGATAAATCAAACTTGACACAATCCAGTAGTGAATAAATAATCTTCCAGAATCAGTTATTTAACCCAAAAGGCAACTTCTTGTAATGGGCATGGAGCAGAAGCGTTCTCATGATGGGGAAAAAAATTCACCTGGAATTAGCACATGGAGGTCTTTTCCTGTCCTTAAAAAGAGTTTCCTAAGACTCTTTCTAGAAGGATACTTTATATCAATATTTCTCACTTTGTCACTACAATTAGCTGATTTGCTGCTTTCTTTTTCCCAGGGACAAAGTCCTTGATGATGTTCGCCGCCTGATCCAGCCAGGGGATGTGATAGGAAGAACTGTGTTTGATTTAGATGATCCCAGGTGGGTCACTTAAATTGAGTGCTGCAGCCAGGGGCACTGCCAGTGCTGTCATTGAGCTGGGTTTAGTTGATCAGCTCTGATACAGGAAAAGAAGTAACATAGGAGGTGAAGGCCTTACGGAGAAAATATCCAGGAGGAGCAGATTCCTTGTAGATTATTCCAGGGAAAGGATTTGTTGTGGAAGTCACTGGAGCAGGAGAGCATCAAAACTTTTAGACAGAACAAGAAAATACACCAAAGGGACTGTACATTGTCCCTGGATCTGCCTGCATTGCATGCAGTGATTTGGCTGGTGCTGGGAACCGGACTTACAAATTCATCTTTTCCACCTCCTGAGGCAGCAATTCCCATTGAGTGTCTGCACAGCCAGTGTCACAGGCAGTAGATGTACCCTGTTTCATAACTGTGGCACACACAGCACTTCAAAAAAATCCCCAAACATCTGGCCTTGTGAAAGCTTCAAGTACTCAGCTATGGTCTGTGAGAAGATGTAGCACCAGGCTGCTGAGAGGGTCCCAAATTTAAAGAAATTGTATTCAGAGGAAGGATAGATGACTTGGAGAATAATCTTTGGAGTAAAAAAGTGATAATAGTTTGAAGTAGGAGAAAGTTATAAAGTTGTTTAGGATATTTTAAGGTTTTCTAAGCATTTGGAGAAAGAAACTCTATAGATGAAGGAAGAGCAAATACAGAGTAATTGTATAAAGCTGCCTTCTGCAATTAATGAAATAATAGGAATAGTCCATTGAGAAAGTAATTGGAATAAAAAAAAGCAAATATGGACAGTGACAGAAGAGATTATTGGGAAAAGGAAAGATGTGATTTAGAATTACTAAGCAAGAGTAAAGAGAAAAGCTGCATTGGATAGGAAGATTGTAGATTTGTTCACCTCCTCCTCCTCCTTCCCATGGTCTTGCTTATTAAAAAAATTATTAAAGCCAATTTTAGCATACAAAAGGTGCCGGGGAAGACTTGTCTTTGAAGCAATCTGCTACAGGTGTCCTTGCTTTGCTTTACAGCAGTCTCTCAAGCCCAGCTGCTCCAGGCTGTCTGACATTTTTCTCCAAGTTTGAGTCGGGAAACCTTCGGAAAGCGATCCAAGTGCGTGAGTAAGTACCCCTGCTCAGAGGTGTCCCTGTGACCACAGCCTGGGATGCTGGCCTTCTCCTGGGCTTGGAAAGGGTCAGCCAGGGAAGCAGGTTAGATGATCTGATTATGCCTTCTAACACCTGGATGTCATGGAAAAAAACTGATTAAGAAAACGGAGCTCAAAATGTTTTGACTATTCCAGTGTGAGTATTTAATGGTGCTTGATGGTGATGCTCACAAAATATCAATCAATCTGACTGCATAGCCTGCTGTCAGCAGACAGGAGGTGTTCATGGCCACTGATTTTATTCTTCTCCTTTACAGGTTTGAGTATGACCTGATTATGAATGCAGATGTGAACAGCAACCAGCACCACCAGTGGTTCTACTTCGAGGTCCGAGACATGAAGTCGGCTGTTCCCTATCGCTTCAACATCATCAACTGTGAGAAGTTCAACAGCCAGTTTAATTATGGTAGGAGCCTTTGGGGAATTGGGGTAGCCTTCCCTTCACAAGGATATCTTTTTAATGCCATAAAGGTTTCAAACTCTCTGTGTCTATAAGGGAGACTGTAAATTCAATCTTTTCTGCCCTGAAGTCCACTGGAAAAGTCACTTTAGATTTGTCAAGGAACCTTTGTCTATCCTCAGGAGAACTGAGGAGGAAACCGAATATTGAGACCTGGGAGAGGATTTGTAGGGGGAAATAAATGTCACTGTTGAGTTTATAGACCAGAACAGAAGAAGAATGGCACTAGGATTGGGAGAGCTGGGGTGGAAAGACAATCTCTTGGAACTGAATGAGCAGCACAGGATTGGAAAGTACTGCTAAGATTTGAATAAATGTGATAATCCTCAAACAAACATCCATGATTCTTTGGTTTTATCTAGTAAGACATCTTCAGACCTACTGAAATTTCTGTTGATATTAATGATGATAAAAAATTCTGTTCCTTGTGGTCTTTGAGCTCCTGTCATGGTTCAGGAGGAAGGCAGAATTGTTCAGAAACAGGCAGGGCAAATCCCATCTATCAATACCCATTTTAGAAGAGAAATTATTTCTTCTGCAAGGAGACTGTGGATTGAATTTTTAGCTGGTATAGGCAGGGGGGTTTTATTTGGTTTGTTTCCATGGAGCTCTGTTAATTTACACCAGCTCAAGACCTGACTCAGAATGTTTAATAAGTCCATAATATTAGACTTGGCATTCCTCTGAAGCCCTGTGGCTACAGCCTCCAGCATCACCAGGACAAGTCTCTGAGGATCAATGCACCAATAACAAACAGCATTAGGATTTGGAATCACTTGTATGTGTGAAACTGGTTGGATGAGTGACATGATGAATTAAAAGGCATTTAGTCTTTAACCCAAAGAGCTGAAGTTTAAGCATTCATACAGACCCCAACTGAATGTTTGGTCATCTTATACTGCTTACCTGAATTACCAAACAATTCAGTGTGGTGTGTGTGGTAGGAGCCTGAAAATGGAGGATATTGATGTCCTGTTTTAAACCACAATGCAATTGTTGATGTAACTCCTAGTGCCTTAACTCTTGTAGCCAGAGATTCAGGCTGTTATTGGTGGAAGGTTGTTGTCTGCTAGTTTGGCTGTTGTGAGCATTTATAATCTCATTTTGTGTACCTGAAACTGTACATGACTCACACGTTCAAGCATGCGATGAAAAATATATTTGGAAGAGAAATGTGAAAATGCCATCTGGACTGAGGAGGGAGGCTAAGCCATGGCTGGCTTTTGGATGGCTTGTTCATGGGGTTGGCTATTAAACAATTCCTCTGTGGGCTCCTTCTGCTGCTCCAAGCAGGCAGTGAAGCTCCAGCTTTTCTGGCTTGGCTGAGCAAGGCTCTCTACCCCTTCCAGCACAGGCAGAGCATTTACACAGAGCAGTGGTAAGAGATGCTGTTTATTTGTCACATTCCCTCTGCACTTTCCTGGGCTAATGCCCACACTCGGAGACAAAAAGCCTCCAGTTGTGATGTAGTGCCAAAGTGCCCTGGGTGGCAATTTTTTACAGCTCCTGGTTACTTGTCTGGTTTAATTTTTCCCATTTGCTCTTGGTTAGATGGCACTGTGTGACTTTCAAATCAGCAGAAAGGATATTTAATGAAATAGTTGTGGCCAGGAGCGCAGAGCAAGACAGGAGTCACAGCTTCCACCTCTCTCCTTCCCTCTCTTTGACTATCTTACTCTACCAAGGGAAATAATGGGATTTCATCAGAACTCTGATTTCAGTTTGTTTTCTAAAACTGAACATTTCCACAGGGGAAGTAAAAAGGAGAAACTGATTTTTTTTTTTTTTTTTAATTAAAATGAGATGACAGAGTAGTAGCAACTATTGCTCTGAGCCAGTTTCATGTGTGAGTCCTTTGGACTCAGAGAGAAGGGCAGGAGCTGGAATTCAGGATACCAAGACCCTTGTAGACACTGAACCCCATATCCTTTCTCTGATCAACTGGGCACCTGGACAGGCCTGTGTCTCTCAGAATTCCTGATGGCCTTGTTGTGGTACCAAACACAGAATTGTCTCTTGTACATAACTCACAGCATTGGTTCAGAAAACAGCATTATAGAGGCTGTGGTGAGTCAGTGCTGCCCCACAGCACAGCCAAAGGTGAGCTGCAAAGGAATTCTGCTGTTACTGGCTCCAACAGCTCTGGAGAGTCCAACAGGGAAACCCAAAGGAGGAATGGAACTGAATAGCTGCTAATGCAAATATGCCATCAGGATTAATGATTTTCAAGCATCACCTCCCCCCCAGCACAAGAACAGCCAAGAGGAGGCTCGGGGCAGGGGGGCAACTTATCAACATGCAAAAAATATTTGGGGAAGGCATTTTTTTCTTTCTGAAATATGCTCTCACAGAAGTGGTACCAGCACCGTGGCTGTGCTGGAGCTGCTGGCAGGAGCCTCCCCTGCAGCCCCTCTGCAGAAACATCCTGTGCAGAGAGCTCTGCTGGGGAGGGCAGCACCCTCACCCTGCCCTAAAGAGCAGCCAGGTGTGGACAGCAAAGGAAATTGATACAAAACCTTCCTGCAGAGGGTCAGAGAAAGCCTTGCCCCTCAGGATGTGAAATGGTAATATTTTGGAGGTCAGCAAGAAGTCATGCTCTGGGGTGATGCAGTACAAAGATGGATGCTATTGTTATCAGCATTATAACACATAGCTGTTATTTAGGTCCAATAGTAAGTTTAAACCTTCTGGTTTTGCTTGCTGGTTTTGGAAGGCAGGGTACTGGACGCTGATCTCTGCTGCTATGGTAGATCTCTGATCTCAGATCTCTGATGCCATGGTAGGATTAAGAGTTCAATATTAGTGCAGCCAAGCATAGAATATTGGACTAACCAAATTACTGATCTTGTTGATGCCTTGATTCATATTATTTTCTTTCCCTTCCTCTGTTTGTAAACAAAATGGTTCGCGAAGGCCAGAAGAATAATTTATTTCTTAATAAACTCCATTCAGCTCATTTCTTCTGAAGGGGCTTTTTCTACAGACATGGCTGTCTCAGAATAAAATACTTTGGGGGCTTTGGGAATGTGTTTACTCTGCATAAACTATCAGCGGAGAGAGCACTGACAAAATAATGATGTTGCTTCTTTAGCCTTTCTCTTCCTACTCCTGTCTTTTCCAGCCAGAGGAGTCACATCACCTGAAATGATCTTGTTTTCTGTAGGCATGCAGCTGGTCATGTACTCAGTGAGGGAAGCTCTCCAGGGCAGGCCTCGTTGGATTAGGGCAGGCCAGGAGATCTGCTACTACAAGTAAGTGCACCTTTGATAAATAACTTCTGCCTTCTTTTCTCCACTGTTTTGCTCCTGTTAACGGCACTGATGTCACAAGCCTCTTGCCACCAGTGCCCCTTATTTCAGATGTCTCTAAATTGGTGCTGGCTCAATGTGTTATGTGCTTCCACCCTCAGGAAACAGCCACAAGAGAGATCTCACTATTAGATGCCAGGTAATATGCAGAATTCCCTTGCCCAGGAGGAAGGAGAAGAAAAGGAGAAGTAGTGTAGTGGTTTCTTCCCTTGTCTGGGGAGAAAAGAGCTGGATGAGATTGTTATTTTTTACAGAAAGGGTGATAAAGTACTGGAATGGTCTGCCTGGGGAGGTGGTGGAGTCACCATCCCTGGATATGTTTAAAAAGTCTGGATGTGGCGCTTGATGCCATGGTTTAGTTGAGGTTAGGGTTGGGTTAGACTTGATGATCCTGGTGGTATCTTCCAAGCTGGTGATTCTGTGTAATTCTGTATAATTGTTTTTCTGTTGTGCACTCTGACTTTTGTAAGAGAGAAAGAGGCTGAGGAGCCAAAGGATGGGTTGGATACACAACAGTGGTGTAAAGAAATCCTGACAAGCTCAGAGCTGATATTTGTGCAAGTTCCCTGTTTCAGGCCGCTTTTGCAGTGTGTCAGAGCCTCAGAAGAAAATCCCAAGTTGTTCTAATTTCTGTTGTAATTTTTTTTCAGGGGTGGAGTGGGAGGGGTTGAAAGCATAGATTATCCTCTTTCAGCCTGGCATCTGTCTACAGCAATTTCAGTAGCTATTTTATTTTGTTTCAAGTACTCTTTGCTGACCTTCATGCACCTGACCTTGACCTTTTCTACCTCGAGACCTCACATGTGTGGTGCAGTGGCTTCCCTTCACCTGTAATCTGTAAACCTGTAATGTTTGGGCAGGCTTTTCATGCTGGATACCATTGCAGTTGCTTCCCATATCATTAACAAGGCAGCTATTGTGCAGTGATTAAACAACAGCTGACTTCCAAGATTAAGCCATGATTGTGCAATTAAGCCTGTAATCAGATTCTTGTTCAGAATATATGAGAGAATTGTTTTATTGATTTGGAATATTCTGTGTTTTCTAGCTGTACATTGAATAATATGTCAACATAATCATTTAGGATAAGTACTTGTTGTCTCTCATTTATTGTGTGTTCCTGGTTCTCACATATTTTTGTGTACACAAGAATGTGTGTGCACACACATAAATACATTTTCACTTCTACTGAAACTTTAATGTTTTTATTTCACTGCTCATAAAAGAGCTTCTCAGTCATTAGAAGTTGTAGGTGGGAGGAATGTAAAACTGATGGGGATGGGGCTGCTCAGGCTTTGTCTCAGAAGAGGAGGAGATGGGATTGTTATAATGATCTCACACTGCCAGTATTTTGGGGAAAGAGCTCACTTCAGTTCCATTCACCCTGGTCACAGGGATCCTAAGGTGGGGCTGCATATTTTGAAGGGGATTCCATCCAATTATTTTTACCAGGAGTCATTAATAATAATAAATTAATTATTATTGATGTAAAATAACTAATACTTTCAAAAATACAGAGGAACCCGGGAATGCCTTAATTGCTTTTGCAGCAGAGAAACACCTCTGAGCTGAAGGGCAGGGGAGGAAAAACTCCTTGGTGAGATGTCTGTGTGGAGCAGGTTGGCTGATTTTTGGCATTCATCTTCCCTGAGGATGGAGTAGTTCACTCATAAAGATGAATGTGGTGGCACAGCTGTGTCACTGTGTACCTTTCTCATACGTCTCACAAGAGTTTTTATGTTGTGGGGAATACTGGCAGAGCTCTTGTCAAAGAGTAGCTGAGTGACACTTCTGCTCTATTTTATTGCCTCTGTGAAGTGACAGGATACACCCATGATAAACAGTTGCAGTTACAATAAGATCATCTAATTCTCTTGCTGTCTTGGCAGCTTTTATGCACTGAATAATATTCCTTTCTGGCAAATTATTTAAGGAACAATGGCAGCTGAGTGTTGAATTGGTGACAATGTGCTTGTGCCTTTGGTTTCATGGCTCATTCTAAGCACATTATCTAACCTCCAGCTTTTTCAGACAGTAGTCAGGTCAGATAGTAATGAGGTACATGGAGTATTTTGTTCTCACATCAGCACTAAAAACTTGGCTGTTTAGTGATCATAACAATGTCAGAACTAGGCCTTCTCTTTTCAGCATCTTTATAATCACATTAGATGAAATAAACATCATAACATTAGCAGGTCACTTCTCAGCTCTAATGATGCCTGTGAGAGGGTGAGACATCAGCCTCACTCTGAGAGCACCTGGCCTTTGCAGGAGGACTGAACACCTTAATGGCACGATGGCTGGGGGAATATTCTGCTTCTGTTCTGCCTGAAATATTGACAACAGAAATACCTTGTCACGGATTTGCCCTTTGGAAAGGAAGCTGTGTTGTGCATTTTCTGCTTTCCAATGTGGCAGACCCCAAAATAACAGCCATGCGTGGTAAATTGTTAAATACTGTTTTTTATGGTATGGATCAGGGTGCTACTAAAGTATCTTGCACTTAATAACCACACTTAGAGATGCAAGGAAGTCCAGGCATGGAAAATGAGGACACCAAACTTCAGGCAGGAAGTATTTTGGACCAAGGAAATAGATCAACAGATTGGGAGAAACATTTTATTTTCCATTTGAACTCTGTTCTAAAGTGGCCCAGAAGTCTGGGATATTGATACTTTGGCCATTTTAGTCGAAGATGAAAATACCATACTCCATCATCTAACAATGCTTTTTACAGCACTAAATGCTGCAGATAGGAAGTCTAAAGATCAGATGGCCAAGAAACCCTTGTTCCTGAATCACTTGGTGCTTTTGGATTCCTCAGTTACAGCCCAGCTCCTTTCCTGCCTGCATCTTTGTCCAAGCTGCTTCACCTGTCTATGTCTGTTTCTCCATCTACAAAAGTTGAAAATTAGAGTCACTTATCTGCCACCCAAAGAATGGAATAGATAAATGGGGAAGCATGTTTTAATCAGATAGTGTCTGCAAAGATTTTTTTTTAAAGCTCAAAAATTATCTTGCAAAGTAAAAGATAAGTAGTATTATAATTATTATTAATTAACTCTTCATCACTGCTATGCTGGAAATATAATACTTGTGCAGGAGAGCAGCAGGCAAAGTGATTTCTTGCTACAGAGTGACTGAAAGGCTCAGTAGATACAGCTGGAATGGTCATTGAGAAAACTACACTTTGGCCTCTTTTTTTTTCCATCCAATAACCAGTGTGTTGGCTTCTACAAAGCATGAGAGACTTTCAGCATATTTTTGAAAGAGAAGACAAATAAGGTAGTGAGGACCAGATGTTGCCACAGTCTTTTATTCCTTTCCTTTTCCTTTCTTGTTACTTTAGGCTCCATGCTGATACGGTAGGGTGTAGTGATGAAAAAGTGGTGAGGAACTAAAAAACATCAATCTGGTGGAGGAAAAAGGAAGCAATAGAGCTATTTTGGCTTGACAGCAGTAGGAGGAGAGGGAGGCACAGAGGAAAAATGTTGTTTTTTTTTTAGGTTTCTTTTAAAAATATTCAGAGCTACTGCTTTGTATGATGGATTGTGAGGAGACCAGATTATACACAGTAAAAGTACATGATCATTTACACTGCTTACACACAGGGCTTTTTCTTTTTAATGCAAGAGTGAAGAATATTGAAGCCTCCCAAAGCCACCTGTAAACTTCCTGTTACTGCCAGGTGGCTTGCTATAGATTGAAACAGATGTCAAGAAGTGATTCAAAAGGCTGGAAATGTCTTTTCTGGGTGGGTGGTTAGGTGGAACAGCAGAGATGCTTGGAACAAGGATGAAATGTGCTGCTGAGCAGTACTGTGGGAGCATCCCTGTGCATCCCTGCCCTTGGGGTCATGTCTGAGCAGGCAGGAATGAGGAATATTCAACTACCAGTGGGGCATCAAGGGCAGAGGTGTCTCCTGCTGCAAAACCCCTGGGTTAAAGTGGCTGCAGAATTACCGACTACAGAGGGAGAAGCCTTTACTCTGGAGTGTTAGGGACAGGCAGGAATAATGTCTATATTAGATATTTAGGTAGTATCTGCTGCAAAATCTGCTTCTTCCCACACATCTAACTACAAATGTGAACTTGGAGGGGAGAACTTGGAAGAATTTAGCACTTTTGTGACCACTCTTTATGAATAAGGTGATCTAACTTTCCAAGTGACACTGAGTGTAATAGAGGCCATGGAGATGAGCATTTTCCTTCTGCACCATGCAGGAAATTGTTCTTAATTATCCTTCATTGTCAAAATTAACAGGAGCTATATTAAATGTCATTGTTCTGACTTTAAAAGAAATACCAGACTTTAACTCTCAATCTAGTGAAATACATATATAAATGCTAAGTATGTGTTTCTATATTTGTGGGTTTATTGAATATTTTTCTGAGCCTCTTTGTCCAATACTAAGGTGCTTCATTTGCAAAGGAGATGTTTGGGATGCAGGTTTCAACTGAGAATAAAATCACAGGCTTTTCAGGTTGCGGCTGTGACTCAGTGTTCCTGCACTATCTGTTGATCCAGCCAGTGTCACTCACCCCACATGTTCCTAACTATTGAATTCAAGTGAAAACCTAGCAGCATTGTATTGTCTCTCCCTTATGAAAAAGAGCTGATTATTTTGGAGAATTTGACAAGAATAATTATCTTTTCTCTCCACCCCTCTGAATAAAAATGAACAGCAGCAAAATAAACTAGTATTGTAAAATTCAGGAGCTGAAATTACATCTTTTGGTTGCCTCTTCTATTTTGCATTTTAATGCAACATTGATGATAACATTTGTCAAAGAAACCTCAGAGTCCTTCAGAATCAGAAGGTTTGGCAACAGCGTAATTGGTGCAATGTGGGAAAAATATTGTTTGAAATGTACTTATGGATGCAATTTGCTCTGAGGCTTCTCCCTAAAGTGCATGATTTGCCACTTCATCTCTGCTGAAAGAAAACTTTCCTACTCAGCCTGAAGTAATCTCTTCATCAGAGTAAGGTCTTGTGCAGGAGATCAGGTCCTGACACTAGGCTGAGGAGCTTGCTGTAAGATTTTGTGGTTTTATTGAAGGCACTGTCAAGGATTTGTGCTCTCTTAGACCTTGCCAGTGTTGGCCAGCCTCACCCAGAGCTCTGCTGTAGTGAGGCTTCAGCTCAGTCACTGCCGTGTCCCTGTTGCTGTGTCCCTGCTTTGCTACACATCCTGCTCTGGATCGTGACCCATGAACTGACCTGCTGGTTCAACCCAGACCTGCCTCACCACCACAACCTTGTCTGATCATCTGGACCTCTCTGCTGTCCCCAGGCACGCCCTGATCAGGTGCTGTGGGAGACGACCCTGCCTCGAGAGTTCCCAACTCTTCTATCTTCTGTACCAAGCTCAGCTCCCGACTTTTTAGGGAACAACTGGTCCTCACTGCTCCCTGAGAGGGAGAGGCTCAAGTCTTCCAAAAAGAGGGATACAAAGAAATTTTCTAGTAGGTCACAACTGGCAGATTTGTATGAGGTCACTTCTCCTTCATGCCCAGTCTCTACCTAAACCCACTCTCCTCTTCTTTCTACTCAGCAAAGTGCTTCTGTTGTTGTCTGAAATATTGTTATGTATGTCCTATTTATTATTTATTTTTATTCCTGAAAGCTCTCTTTTCTTCCTCTGGTGGAACTGAATAGTTGGTTTGGTAGGGTATTCATATTTTCGAAATCTCCAGGCTTTTTGCAGAATATTTTCTCATGGCATTGTTCAGGGCTGTGAATAGGAACCTGCATCTCTGAGCAAGATAATGTGGATATCTGCAAAAAAAATTAGCAGTTTTAGCTGAATGCATAGTTTAAATATGTCTGGACTCTGCTATATGAGCTACTATTAGCTGACTGCTTCTTTATTTGCATCTTAACAAAACGAAGCATTAATGGATGTTATTTTCCATGGGGAGTGCTCCCATCCCTCAGCAGCACGTGCCTGGCTGTGCCCTGCACTGCCTCGTGCAGTTCTGCCTCCTAACTCCCTGCTGGGCTTTGTCTTCTTGTGTGGCTGCCTCTCTGAATGCTTATTTTTCTCCTGGCTGCTTCAAATGCACATCTAGAAGCGAAAAGCATTTACTTTCCTCCTCTTTCTCTTCTTCCAGAAACCACTACCGCTGCAGGGCAGCTGCAGGAGGAGGTGTGAGGGGAAGGTTCTACTACACCCTCACCTTCAGCATCAAGTTCCCTCACAAAGATGATGTCTGCTACCTGGCCTACCACTACCCCTACACCTACTCCACGATGATGGTAACTCTGACATGTCCACCTAGATAAGATAATGGCCCTGACAGGTTGGAGCTGCTTGGGTAGGTGTAGATTTTGGGATGGCACAGAGGATTGCTTTCACACCTCCTCATCCCTGGGAGTGTTCAGGGTCAGGTTGGATGGGGCTTTGAGCAACCTGGGATAGTGGAAAATGTCTCTGCCCCTGGCAGGGGGCTTGGAATGAGATGATCCCTAAGGTCCCTTCCCACTGAAACCATTCTGTGATCATGATGGTGAAATTGCCTTGCTACAGCTGCAGCTCCTGCCAGCTGTACAGCCCAGAATGCTGTAGAAGAAAAGGAATTTCTCTGTGAGACAAGCTGAGCACAAACCATCAGTGCTTATAACAGTCATAATACAAACCAAAAGTGTCTCCACTCACCTGGGGTGGCAGGATCTTCCTCCTGAAGGCTGGAAAGAAGGGGGCTAAACCTAATGACAACTCAGAAGTGCTGCCTGCTCCTCCTTCTGACACAGGGTAACAACCCAGCTTTTCAGTGGATTAAAATTGAACCCAGTGCTACCAGGCTGCTGGACCTCCTCTGATACTTTACCAGATCTTTCCTTGGTGCCACCTGCAGTGTCAGTAGGAATTTGTGACACTCCCACCTGTGCTACAGAAACTAAAAGAATACAACTCCAAAGCATAAATTTAGTTACTGAGTTGTGCTAAGATTTTTGGTGGGCACAGGTTTGTTTTCCACAGCCTTTTCTGAGGAAAGGTGTGGACGGTAAGGGAATTTTCTGGGAGATGCAGAAATGTGCTTCCTCTATAATTGATGTAGGGAGGAACAAGGTCTGAAGGGGAGATAGGATGAAAGAAGTGAGATGATAGCTCTGGGAGAAGCTTTGCTTTGATGCTTAAGATGAGAACCATGTTACTGCAGATGAAACCACACAGTTCCAGTAGATCAATTTCCTTTCCTTCTCACCCCAGTTTCCATTACCAATACACTTTGTTTTGGGCAATACTTGCTGGTGTGTGTTGGTGGAGCTCAGGATTTCCCTGTTTTGTGTCCTGATATCAGATTGCCATAACCAGGTGTTATTGGATGCTGTCCTTTCCAGGGGAGTGTCTATCCTCCCCCAGGATTCGCCATGCTGCCTGGCATGCCAGCAGAGTTAGGCTCAGATTGATTCCCACTCAAGAAAGCCTCTTGTCAACTGTTTTGCATCCCATTACAGACATTCAAAGAAACTGCTTCCAGCATCTGGAAGAAGGCCAGTCCAGCCTTCAGTCCAAAGCATGTCTGTCAGCTCACTTCTCATCAGTCACCAGTTATTCCTGAAATTCCGTGGGGAAGGGTGCATGCTCCTGGGGTGGGGTTTGACCTTTAGCCCTGAGGGCACAAATATCTACAGCCTGCAGGGTAAAAAAACAAATGCAATACTGAAGAATTGGTTGGACTTATTCACCACCATACATTTCACATAAATGCAATGCCTCATCATTATTTCACTGTTATTGATTTCTATCTTCTGCTGGCACAAATCAAGAGAGACTTGGAGAGTTTGTGTGCTCTGGGAATCGCTGAATATCTCACCTGGTCCTGAATGAATAGAATAGAGATGAAAAAGTTGTTATTCCTAGGCTTACAGGACCAAGTCTTTAAATATTTCACTCTTTCTTCAAATAAGATGCTCCTTGAAGTTAAAGGGAATTTTGCCCCAGGAAAAGTTTAAATGAACTCAGACACAATAAGGACCATAAAGTTCGGTAAATGGGAATTGTGGGTGGAAAAGGTTGATAGATTTTCATGTCCAGCTCCAGCCAAAGCAAAATCACTACTTCTAATAATCCTGAAAGACTTCTTTGCTTGGGCTAATTTAAAATGTCAAGTGATGCACTATACACATTTCCACTTAACTTTTATTTCCACTGTAAATAAACTAAATCAGGTTTGTGCATCGGTAGATTGCATTTTAAAGCATTTGTCCACTGGTGAAGTGTGTTGGTTTACATATCAATAATAAATTAAAAGTGATTATGAACCCAAAGGCTCAATTAAATACATAGTGCTTTGGGGAAGAAGAAAAAAAAATTACATGGAGTTAGTAATTTAAAAATGTTATTAAATATCATATATATTTAATGGTTATAGTCATATTTGCAGGAAATATTGCAGAATCCTATTTGAACTGGATACATTCTGCAGTTCATTACTTCTTGTCCATTAGTAATTAAATTTCTTTTATAAACAGTAATTTATCTGTTTTTACATCTCAGTATTAATTGTTTTGATATCTAGCTCAAATCTCTGTGGTAGCTATACCCAATTAAGTTTCACTGGGTATCAGGAACATAAGTAAATGATGATATTGAGTTCTCTGTATCTATGTGAGATTGTTAAATGCATCTAATAATCAAATTTACTTTATAGAGCTGTATTTTAATTGTTTTATAACATAGCTGACTGTAAATTTCAGTTCTTCTGACTGTAAAGTTCAGTGTTTACAAGCTCCATTTGGATGCTGGGAAATCAGTCTGAAAGACCAAGAGCCTCCAGGTTTCAGGAATAGGAATGTGATGTCCCATAAACGTGGATTAAAATTTAACCCTGCCTCACAGAGACAAACCATCACCCTGTGAGGGTCACTGAGTGAACTGTTAGTTACTGTTAGGACAAGTGTGCTCACTGCACCTATTCCCACCAATGGAACTGGAGTCCCACAACCCTCAGCAACACCCCACAGTGGCATTACTCACACTCATCCATTGCAATGCAAACAGAGAACCACACTTCATCTGCTGTGTGGGTGACAAGTGGCTCTGTGTCTAATGAAGCAATGGTAATCTGTTCCAAAAAGCCTTTCTTCTAAGCTGCCAGTTCTTTTTCTCAAATTTCTCAAGAGGCTGTTGGACTTTAGAATTGTTTGAAGCTGTCATAAACTTTGGGGGTGGGGAGAAAAATCTCCCTTTTTAAATAACTTCTTGGAAAGACACTCTTCAAATTTCCCACTACTGATTGTACAAAATGTTGTTTCGATATAAACTTTTTGGCTGCCTCTGATATGGAGTTGTCACTGAGTTTCATTGGCATGTGCTTGACAGCTAAGCAATCAATCCTGTAAATGTTCAAAATTGGTGAGTTTTCTCACATTTCTACAAAACCCTTATTAAAATATCAAGAGTAAATGCTTCTCTTTTCAATTTCATGTATGCATAGAAATTTCATTATGCTAACAAAAGCATCTAGGAACTGTTCAGGCAAAATCATAGAATAGTTTGGGCTGGAAGGGACATTTAAAGGTTATCTGGTCCAACCCTTCTGCAACAAAAAGAGACATCCTCAAGTAGATCATGTTATAAGAATAAATATTCTGTGCAGCTCCAGTGAACTGGGATGCATTGTGAATGGCTTGTGCATATTTGTGGGGTGTAAAAGGGGGTGGCAGAAGAGAGGAGCTGGGAAGTTAGCAAGATATGAAATTAGTATCAAAAATAATGTACAGCTACCAGAATAAAACCAGGTTTTATAGACTGAGAACTCCTTTATAAATCTCCTTCTTTTTCAGTCCCATCTCGATCTCCTGGAACAAAATAGGAACCCTAAGAAGGTTTACTGGAGGCAGCAGACACTCTGCCAGACTCTAGGAGGGAATCCATGCCCACTGCTCACAATCACTGCCATGCCTGAGTCTGCAAACAGAGATGACCTGGAGCAATTCTGTAAGTAGCCCAGTGAAGCATTAAAGATGCTGGTGAGTTGTGCTCATGTCAGAAGTGACGATAACAAGCTCTTTTGTGAACATGCTGATTTTCTTGTCTTTCTCTTTTTGGAAAAAGGAATATAAATATGAGGCATAGCCGATTATGATGCTCTTTAAAAATTACAGGTTTCCATGGAGGAGGGAGGAGAACCAGTACCATTTTGCACTGCTAATTTTTCTTTAATGATGTAAAGCATTTGAAAAGTTCAAAATAAACTATCTCCTAGAGCAAAAAACTGTGAAATAACTAATTCAACAAGATTTCTTTTCATATTTTATGTTTTATGCTAAAATTATTTATGTATTTTTAAATCTTAAATTCGAAAAAAAACCCAACAAACCCAAACCAAAACCAAGATAACTCCTTCCCAGCTGGACCAGCAATTGAAGTGTTCTGGTGAAGTTCCAGCTCCTCCAGTGTGCCCAGTAGATCCATCTGGACATAATATAGCTCTTTGCATTCTGTCTGAGACCATACTGATGATGTACTGTTTAACAGCAAATATTATAACTGCCATTTGATATCTAGAACTGGTTATTTCTCATTGTGAGAGCCAAAAATTTAGACTTTCAGTGGCCTTGATGAACAAGATTAAGATATGCACGTTTCTGTAACTCAACAACAAGAGATAAGATTCTGATTAGCATCACATTGGGTTAGTTTTGATTTTAGAGCCTAAATCATTAACTGCTTATATGCTGCTTGATTTTTTTCTGAAATCAGGAATAAGGTATTAATTTTTTTTTTAATCTCTTCAAACATAACATAGGTTGAGATCTTTGAGGCTTGTGAATATTTAAATTGTCTTAAGATATTTTTGGATGTTAAAGGAATAGTTTTCATTAACTCACTTAGATACTAGGCTAGAAGAATCCAAAGGGATTCTGTGACATGAGCCACAGTTTTTGCTGCAGATTCTCCTAAACTAAAAGGGAGCTGAAATATGAGAGCTGGTGAAAGTTATTGCTATCCTTTTTGTTCCAGGTTTAGAGCAGAGTGACTGCAGCTATGCTGACATTACAGTGTGATCATCCACAGCTCACACCTTTTTACTGTAATAACTTAATGACAAATTCAGCTTTTACCCTGGATTAGCAAAAAACCCCTGAAAACCACAAATATTTCAAGAAAGTATTGTGATATAAAAGTGACCATGTTGGGAGGCATGGCCATTTTCTGGAGCACTGTATTCTCAGAGTATATTCTGAGTATATTCTGCTTCTTGCAGTGTTAGAGAGCCTGGCAGGTTTTCAAAGGTTGTTAATCTGTCTGCAAAGACAAGGCTTGGCTTGCTTATTCAGCCCAGGTTTGCTGAAAGATTCATAAGGCATCTATGAACAATTTCAACAGATATTTCTTCTGAATGCTTCAGACTGTTTAATATACTGCATCGAGGTTCAAATCCCAATTAGGTGGCTTAAGTCCTCTTTATTTTCAGTAAAAATAAATACTTCCTGCCTTGTGGTAATACATGAAGCCAGTGGGAGCTTGTAGTCCTCCCTGAAATGCCATGAAATCCTGTGCCACTAAACCCTTCCTCTGAAGCCTGGCACTACAATAAGATTGCAGACTTCTATCCATGAGCCCATGGAACTCCATCAAAACAGAACATGTAGAAACCTCAGCTGTCAACTGAAAGAGAATTTTTTTGGGGGGAAAGATATTGTCAAAGCAACACAATTTCACTCAAGTTTTCAAGACTGTTAAAGTAAACACCAATACTCTTAAGTGATGAAAATATTTATTGTTTTATAAAGTGGAAGAACAGCAAGGCAGCACACCATGTTTTATGCTGTGGGGATGCCTGTAGGCAAATCTGAATAATCATGTATGTGCTTATTTTGTTTGAGTAGCTTGGATAATTATGGCTTTTGGGGATGCACTTAGTCTAATTTGTGCTGCTTTGTGTGGCTTTGATCAGCAGTTACTTCTCAGTTTCCTCATTTTGTATGACATAGCCATCTTTCTGTGAAGTGTTTTGGCTGATGGAAGGACCTGTTTGTCAATGTTTTCCATGCTAAAAACATAACTCAAGAGCAACAACTCAGAGCAAAATATGAAGAGACCAAAGGGTGGATGATTTCCCTGCAATAAATCCCATGGCTTTGTACAGCCTCCATGCATGGGATTTTCAGCTTGAGAAGGAACGTGGAGCTCCAGCACTGGGGAACTTGGCACATGGATAATGAATAAAAATGGACAGCCCTAGTTTTTTCCTTCTGGTTCAGGCCAATGCATAATTTTCATGAGCTATAGTAATTTTGATTTCCTATAAAATTTACATCACCTTTGTTCCATATGTTAATCTATACCTTGAGAGTTTTTTTTCAGCAATGCCAATGGCACAAACCTCACCAGGACTTTGTAGCTGCTGCACGTGATCATACTGGAATAGTCCAAATCTTTCTCAAATATAGACATGAAGGAATGAGGAAACATCACAGATAAAGAGGCATTGGGTGGGTGAGGAGTACTGGGAAGGCAGCAGGGTCAGCCTGGTGGGAGTGCAATGGGAAGGAGTTATTTTCTAATTGGAAGTGCCCAAGCAGACTGAGGGCATGGCAGCCTCTGTGTCAGCTGTGCTTTACTTCCCTTCCTCAACTCTTTCAGATTGCTCTTGTCAGGCTTTTGATTAATGTGGTTCTGGGATGGTTAAATTTGTCTGAGTTAAATTTATTAACGTGCACCATGTTAATAGAAAGCACAAGCCATGCTGAAGGAAAGAAAAATGGGCTACTTCTTTCCTTCATTATGCTTTGTTTGTGTGAGGCTTTGATATTCACTTTAGGCTCCTTTCTCCTTCCTTTTTTTACACATGCCCTTTATATGACAGTGGTGTACTGAATAATTTTTATTGAATGTTCCATTCTGAAATTGATAGGAAGACAGAAAGAGGTGAGCTGGGAACTCTTTGGCTTCCTGTGCTTTTACTCTTGTTCATGGAACCACTCAGTTCCAATCAGCACAACCTCCACTCAAACTTGATCCCTACCTGGGGCTGGTCAGTGGTCCCTGCTGGGCTTTGCAGCTCCATAGACTTGAACAAATAGAAACTGAGAGGGTCTATCTTGACTTTTGAGGTTGCTGTTTAAACTTGCCCTTCCTGCCACCTGCCAGATGAAGAAGACTCAGCATCCAGCTAGTACAGCTGTCTTTAATACCCATCCTAACTGCAATATGGTCTTGTGATAAAGGTAAAATCATTCTGACTGTGTGTGGGTGACATTATTTCTGGCTGTGTTAGGTCTACCTGATGAGAGTTGAAGGGACTTTTGAAGTGAGAGCAATTCCCAACATCTCTCAGAGCATTCTCAAGTGAATGGAGAAACAAGGAGAATGACAAAACTTCCAAATCCTGATGGCAGCTTCCCACTTGATGAATTAATAGGTGTTTGAAGAGCTCTGATTTTCTTGTTTGCCACACACACTGAGCCCAGTGAAGGCAGTGTTAGCAGCATGTATGTGTACTCAGTAATAGTTTGCAAACTCTTACTTCACAGTATTATTTATGCATGTGTGCAGTGTGTAACTCCACTAAACTCCCTGGCAGACAGCTGAGTTGAGCCTGCAAGCAGTAGGATACTGTTGTAAGTGACAGAGCAAATGGACAGATTAACTCTTCAAAGAAGTGTAAGGAAAATATCTAAACACTGACACACAGGCAGTGACAAAATTGTCTTCTTGTTAAGAAAGTAAAAGACACTGATATGTTGCTAATGTTAACAGAGTAGTGGAATTAAAGCCACCAAAAGCAAAATGATTGGTCAGGAAAGAACAGTGTACACCCTACGCTGCCATGTGAGCGTTTTTCAGGAGGTGTTTCCTGGCTGTATCCTGGGTTGGGGTAGATTTGCTCTCACCTTTAGTTAGAGAAGGGAAAAGGGGCAGGACACCGCTGAGATGTGATGTACTGTAGGTGCCATCCTGGTTAGTGCTAACACAGAGTAATGACTCAGTCCTGGAGGAATTGCACAACTCTCTTCATGGCTGACTGTACTGCTGTCAGCCCCATTAATAATAGTGATTATTCAGTGTGTTGTATGTATTCCAGAGTCAACACACCTAATGAGTATCCTTTTAGCCTTGAGTACCATTATAGATCTGAATTTTGTGGTTTAAAGTTAACCCAAATTGTCCCAGATAATTAGCAGCAGAGGTGAGGGAAATTAAACGAAAATGACACTAGCAAATGGATTTACATCTGTAATATCTGTCAAATTGAGTTACTCTTCTGTCATCATATGTCCTCTTTATGCATGGCTGAGGAAACCATTATGAATATTGTCAAAAAAAGATAATGACACCTGCTTATCTTAAATGTTGTCTCCCAGGGATTTGAAGCACATTTTTTGTCTAGGCATGTTTCTGAAGAAGGATGGAGTAATGTTTTTGGTATAGATATGGTAGAATGCTCATACCATTGAATCTGCATGTGCTCCTGGAGCTGGAATGAGGGATAAAGTGAGACTAATGAGGTGTCTTTACCTGGTCTCATCTTATGCCTATGGAATAATAAAGGCACAGTTGAAAAACACAGGGAAAAACTATTCTAGCATTTCTCAGTTTGCGTGTATAAGCTATTTAGATTGTTGTTTTGCAACTCTGATCTTTTCTCAGGAAGAAACAAGCCCTTTACCTTTAAATACAAATTGCAGCAAAGAGCAGTTCCTGAGCAAAGAACAGGAGAGGATGTGAATTGCAGGGGCCACTTATGCAGGATACTGGGAAATAATGATCATGTGGAAAATGTACACAGTTTAATTAAGCACATTGATTAAATCAATATGACTCAAACAGCTTAGTGCTCCAATCAGCTTAATCTCATTAAATGTAATTCAGGCCTCAATAATTGATTAATAATGCATTATAGTTTATGAATTATTGACTCCAAGTTATTATAACTGTGCCTGCTCCTCGTGTGGCAACCAGTGTTGCATGTTAATTATGAAAGGCTCGAGCTCTCTTGAATAACTTTTTCAAACCTGAGGATGACACATCTCCTGGTGAAACAGGGATCAAATTAGTTCAACACCTTATTGGAGTCAGTCCTCCCCAAAGGAAACTGCACTCCTTAAAGGAAGCTCTCATCTAATAATGTTGAAATAAGGAGGCAGAATGACCTGCTTTGATTGGTAATGATCTTTTCAGCAGGCAGAAGGGCTGCCTGTAGCAATTCATCTGGAGTGCTAACCTGGCATTGTGCTGGCTGGAAGCAGCTCACAGCAGCAAGCACATCTGCTCCTCGCTGTTACTGCTGGTGATCCTCCCTCAGCACACAGGCTGACGGCACAGCCACTGCTCAGGGACCCTCAGGTCACACATGTCTGCCAAATGGGGACCATTGTCCCCCCTCCCGAACCACCTGGGTGCTGACTGGTTTCTCTGGAAAGGTCTGATAGGCTTTTAGGATGACATTTCCACAGGGCTAATGTGATACAAGAAGAAAGAGGCATTGCTGCTATTGATGATGATCTCAGGAGAGAAACCGAGAACTGAAGAAAGCCCCCGCTCCTTGGGTGGTCCCCCATTAGATGGCATTTCCACTGAATGGGAACAGAAGATGTTATCTCTGACAGACTGTTTCTGTAGCTTTCCAGGTACATAATGTGGACCAAATTGCAATCTTATGCAGAAAGTGTCCACCAGCATTACATTTCCTTCAAGTGCTCCATTTACAGACCTGTTCTGCTTTTTTCCTTTCATCAGTTCTCTATCTCTTCTCCTTATTTGTGATTATAGTTAAAACTGAACAGATTTTACTGTGTATAGAAATTGATTGAGATGATTATAGAACACTGGAGAAAAACATTTTTTCTTTATCCTTGCATCTGCAATAACGAGGTTTGTGTCTTTGTATTCTCTTGATTTGAAGATTTTCTCCTAATTTCCAGGGCTTCCAGGCAGAGGTGCTGATTTCTCTCTCACTTTGTACCAAACACTTTGTTTTTGGTGACAGGAAGAGTCAGCTGTTGTGAAAACTCTTATCCTGTTTTAATGCAGCAGTGAAGAAAGGCTGAATAAAATTGTCATGTGTTCTACAGTGCTAAATAATTACAGAATTGAGAATATGTTTTTTTCCACTTGAATAGACAGTTTCTCAAGCTTCTGAAGCCAAAGCAATGCTCTCCAGTTATGCAACACTGATGGTGTGTGCTGAAATTTTTTCAAGTTTGTCTTTCAATTTCAAACATCTCTTCTACTTTTTCTTTCTGATATCCCAGTCACAACAGCGTTGGCAGCTCCTTGCAAAAAGAGCAGACAAATTTCTGCAAAACTATGCTCCTGTTTGAGTATCCAGCCTGCTGCCATGAAGATGGAAGCTGGTGGAATGGAATATGAAATTTGTGAGACAGACACATGGTTGTCTGCAGGCTGAGGCCAGTATTTTTCATGATGTATCAAATGCTCTTTGAATCCCAGTGTTTGGTGGAGCCGACTCTGCCAGCACAGCTTCGACACTGCGGTCAGCCTTCTGTGAGCTTGGCAAAATGCATATTAATGTATTGAATTCCAGTAGTCCAGGCAGCGAGGAATGGGCAGAAAACACTGAACAGGGATGCTAAAACTGGGCTTTGAAGCATAGACAATCACAGTGTTTTTAGCAAAGAGAGAAAGTAAATATTAGGGTAATCTCTCATTCTGTGCCACCCTCTGCCTAATGCAGCATGATGGCAGAATAAGCACCTTAAATGAGATTATTTGGAGTGTTCTTCATTCAGTTGCCATGTTCTGCATTTTTTAAATAAAATTCCTTATAATTTGGATATTTTTTCTAAGCTGTTCTCTGCTTAGGAGATAGAGCAGAAAATTCTGTAGCAATTTTTTCAGCACTTGTTCAGCTGCCTTTCCCTCTTTGATTTATAACAGTCTTATTTCTGCCCCAAGAGACTTATAACTTTGCATTCTTTTCTAGAGAAGAAATTATCTGATTAAAGGCAGCATTTTCTGGAACATAAGTTATCCATATCTTCTTGGTTGGTATGGACTTGGGCTAGAACATCAGGAGCTGGACTTGATGATTGTTGTGGATCCCTTCCAACTCAAGATATTCCATGATTCTCTCAGTAGACCTTAAGGCTGGCAATGCTCCAGACTTCCAGAACATAACAGCCTTTTCTGATCCACTAATGAATTAAACATCTTGAAAAATCTAAATTAGCATATCTTAGTCATAATTATTTTATTTCTTGATTGGTTTGTCAAGTGCCTCAGAAGGGTCTTCTCACAGGAGTGTGGTACTACTTGTATTTTTGCTACAAGGCATCGAAAATTATCAATGAAACTGGAAATGGCTTGGTTATATGGGTTTCTTACATTGCTTTGGAGACTTATAGGCAGCTGCTTGGAATATGCCTGTCTTGCAACACCCCAGGACCTGTTCTCATTGCAGTGGACCTGCAAAATTCTACAGGAGTACTAGGTTGCCCAAATTCTTGCCTTAACAGAAGGGGGGGGGAAAAAAATCATCTTCTCTCCCTTAGGCAGAAACAGTTTGTGAGGAGCCTGCAGGTGTTGTGTTTGCAATGGCCAATTGAGGTATTGAAATGCAGCCCAGCAGAGCCCCCAGGCAGCTCTTACTCCCTCAAATGGTGAACAAGCATTAAACTGCTACTGGGTTTCTGTTATCAACTTCAAATTACAGTGTGGCAAAAAACCCCAAAAAAACAAAAACAAAACCCCAAAAAAACAATGACAAACCAACTCAGATCAGCGTGTTTCTGTGAGTGGCCCATTTCCCATGCCTGGCCATAAATCCTGGTCACGTACAGTCCTGTGGGGCGTGTGCTGAAAGGTCACTGTAGTACTGTGTAAGTCACTCAGAGAAGCATTTAAACTGAGGTAAATCTCTCCTCAGTGTGGCAGAGGTGGGCTGTGAGAGGGAGGACATATTTTTAGGGTCAGATTGTCACTAGAGGTTGAATATTGATAGGAGAAACATGCTTATTAAGGTGTGAGGAGTCAATGCTTGTGTCTCAAGGTAAAAGGCAGGGTCAGGAAGGGGTTCCTTCATCTGGTCACAATATTGCCCGGTTGGTAACGTGTCATATTACACAGGGTGCTTGCTTTTCACAAGTCTGAAGGTCTGGAGCACCTGCTGGTGTATAAAGTGGGCTGTCTTGAAGGCAGTTGGGTTTGCCCCTGGACACCTGTGTTAAAGCAGTTGCTTCTGGTCAATAGTACTGCAGTTATGAATGGTGGGGCAGTCTGTGCATCACTCTTGCTCCTTGAATTAAAATGTCAATAAGAAGTTCCTCGGGTTCAAGACTTCTGTAAGGTAAGAAATTGGCATTTTGTAACAGTAGAAATGTGACCAGTTGTCCTCCTTTCTGTTTGGCTGTACCTCCTCATTGATACATGCTAGGCAAGCTGTGATCAGAGTGTTGGGAGCAGGACAGCTGGCAGGTTGGCCTTGTGGAAGAGTAATCTGTGGCTGGAAATCCCAGGGGATGCAGCACGTGTACCAGCTGCTGTCAGACCCACACAACCACTCCTGCCATCTCAGAGAGCAGGTTTTGTTTCTGGTTCAATGGTTTTTTTTTTAAATTTTCTGTTCTAGAAAAGCTGTGCTGGTGCACAGATTGAGGTAGATACACATTGCTTTCTGATGCCTGACGATCCTGTGGGAACAAACTATTTTGGATGGCAAGATTGGGCAGACTTGGCAAAAAAGTGGGGTCTGCCACTCTTCTAGCAAACCATTGCTTTTAGTTTGGGAACTCAGCTCGGGGACAGTTTGTCAAGTCTTGCACAGTTTGTGTTAAAGAACTGCTAGGCTGTGACAGAACCCAGAGTGTGTCCTGCTAACAGGGAACTCTGCTACTCTGAGGTAGAATTTTTGTGATCCTGTGATTCTCGAATTTCTCACTCCAACAATAGGATTTTGCACAGGCAAACCCTTCCTCAACACCCAGAACTAACAGACTGTTGGGAAACAGTGTGGGTGGCGTTACAACTTTCATTGCTTTCACCTTTATCCTTCTAAACTGGGAACTTTCTTGGTGCTTTTAAATCTTGGCTGACTGGTTTGGAGAGACTGTCTGCTGCGTCTGACTTGAAAATAGAAAAGTCATTCAGCTGATACCTCAAGGCTTTGAAAACTTTCTGGAAAACAACAATCTAATTTCTGGATTTAATGTTCCAAGCTATGCATTTCTGTCTGATAAAGGCTGACCTAGCTAGTCATGTATTACAAATGCCTGGAGCTGTTTGGATTGTATGGAACAGCTTTAGTGCATGTTTGCCAGAGCTTCAAGTAGATAGTTTGTTCAGCTACTCTGCCCACATCCATGTGAGGGGCTCTACAGTCTTGTGAAATGTAGCAAACACTATTTCTATGTGCTGATCTTAATCAAATGCTATTTCTATGTGCTGATCCTAATATTAATCTATCCAAAAGCATTACTGAGTGAGGAGGCATATTTGCAATACGTGGCATGCATTTGTTTTTATCCTGGTCTTGTATCTGGAATTCTGAGCACCTGCTATTTCTAATCCCCACCTGTGAGTTGATTTTGCTGGAAGGGTCTGTGTGGATTTCTGCCTGACCTGTTTAACTGAGTTTAATTTCTGTAATTGGAGAATGAGATCCATTCCTGTGTGACTGATGCAGCCAATCATAACCCAGTAAAATAAGCCAGCAATATGTTGAAAGTAGTAGTTTGCAGGTGCCACAGGCTGATACTACTTGTTGCCTATAACTGACAGATTGTAGAAACAAGTATTTGTGATTAATGGGCTGCAATTATACAGAAATACTAAAATGAAATGGGGCTAAAAATACCCCTAATGATTTTTAAAAGGCCGTTCTGTTAATGAGGGGATTTGTCCATCTCTACATCAAAAAGAAACGTGTTAGCTCTCTGAGCTTGCCCACCTGTTTCTAATGCAGAAATAGAAATAAAAACCAAGCAGAGACAGCTGCTCTGCTCAGACTGCAAATGTGCTGATAAGATCAACGAGTTGACAAGTGACATGCTAGATACTGCAAAGTGCACCAGGGTTCCAGACAGCTAAACTTGGACTTCTGTATCATTTCAGGGCACTTATTATGTGGCTGTAACACTTGGAAAATTATATCTATCAAATCACCAATGTGCTTGGAATTTAACTTGCTCTATCAATTGCAATTTTCGTGTTACTTAGCTGTGGGGAGGGAAAGAAAGTAATTTTCCTTGCCACTTGGCAATTCTTTTTATAAGCTTTTACTATTTTTTTTTCCATTGAATTTGTTTAACAAACTCTTTTGAAAATATTTCTGGCTTAGCCTGGGTGCTGTGAAATAATGAGGTTAAATTATATTAGTTGAATTTTTTATTAAAACGTGATGTGGGCAGAGGTGACGAGTAAATGAAGAGGTCAGAATGGGGTTGGAGGTATGTCTTGGTCCACAGATAAGGAAGGACTTGTAAAAACTTAGAAACTTTCTTTTTTTAAAATATTATTTGTTAAGAAAACCAGAGAGACCTACTACAACATTCTATTTTATTTCCTCATTCTTCCCTTACCACTTTCGTATCATCCTTTGCTTTTTCCCCTAGTCTGAAACCATGACATGAGAGTGATGGATAAAGGAATACCATAGCACTCTGCAAACGTGCGTGTGCTTGATAATTTTGGGAAGGATGGGTGGGTTCCAGAATGAAAATGACAGCTAATCTTGATATAAGACAAATAACATGACTGAGAGAGGGCTCTGCTGATTATGTCTAAGTGCACAACTCAATTCATTTTCATAGCTAATGAAAAGAGGAGGAAGTGATTTGAAGTAATGGATTATGTAGAAAATCACTCCTAGGATCAATGTGGATGGCAGAGAATTCTTTGACTGGAGCTTGGGAAACAGCTGTTGAGCTTCCAGCTCTGACTGATTTGTATTTTATCCTTGGGCAACTTACTTGATTTTTCTGTAAATCCTTACCTTCATAACTTGGAGCACACTCGAAACATGTAATCTTCAGTCTATGAAGTGCTTCAAGAGAAGATGAGTGAGATGGAATTTATTATCACTGGCATCAGAGTGACTTTGACAAGTCTCCCAGAGGATGTTTAGGTCCCATGGTGAGCACCTAACAGAAGGCTGCAACTAGTGATTGAAGTAGAGATGAAGAAAATAGGTAGATGGATGGGAGGGCAGAAAGTCCTTAAATTCCTTGCTGATCAGGCTGTGCCTGCTGGAAATAAAAATGCAGAGAGGCTTTTATGATAAAATGAGGCTGTAGTGGATAATGCAGCAAAAACTTTCTCTGGCTTAATTTTTTTCCTTTGTGCTTGCTATGCTGGGGGAATTTCTGAAAAAAAAATCTTTTTACTTTTTTTCTTTTTAAATTTAAGTCCATCCTACCCCTGTAGCCATGTGCAAAAGGTGCAGGCAGAGCTGAGGTCATTCCTTTCTTGTCCTGAGTGGCAGCAGACAGTGCAGGCTGCAACAAGATTAGTGTCTCTAGTGTCTTGTCTGCTTTGTCACTTCACAGAGTTACAGGTCACGCTCACACAACTTGGGAATTGTCATTGTGTGGAGTGGGGAAGTGCATTTAGCAGAGCAGGAGTTGAAGGCTGTTTTTAAGCTCAGTCCTGTAAATCCTGGCCTCTGGCAGCCCAAGCTGTTTAGCTGTGTTTTATGAATCAGGTCATATTGTGCCTGCCCACAGCTTCCAGATGCCAAGCCCCTTCTGTGACGGTTCTGTCAAGCATTTTGAAAGGGCACAAAAACAACAGCTAGAGGGTCACCATGAGGCACAACTCAGCCCATGGGAATTGAGCCTCAAGAAAGATCTACTGGCCAGAGGCTGAAAGAGTAAAGCAAGAGACAGATGAAGGGCTCTGGGCCTGTCAGTGACTGTGGTGTCCCCACTACCCCTATTCTCCCCATTTTTAGCCATTACTAACTGTGAATGACCAAAAATGCTAACAGTCCTTGTGCTGGCAGAGATGATGGCCCTGCCAGCTATGGAGAATGCCTGTCAACAGACTTGAAACTGCACATCAGTGATGGCTTCCTCCTTCATTTCATACCCTAGATCATGCCCTTTAAATCAGAATGCTCCCAGGAACCTCCTCCTTTTCAAAAGAGCTTTTCAAAAGTCTCTCCCACCAGCTGGGGCATCACTTGCCGTGCAGGCACCGTGACCTTGTTTGCCAGCCTATCAACATGTAATGTGAAATTAGGCTTAGCCCTGATAAAATTGCTGTTTGCACAAAGGGTAGTGCTCCCCGTGAGGCCATGTAACCTGCCTCAAATGTAATTTAATAGGCAGAAATCAAATAAAATATATCAAATTAAAACATGCAGGTAATGCATGCAAACCCTAAAATTAATTTGGATTATAAACAGGGAGTGAGACTGAATGGTTGGTTTCTTCATCCATGAGGGAAGCACCCTAAATAATACAGAGGAAAAAAAGAATTTTGAGAGTTGATAGGAGTGTTAGGTGGCAGGTGAAGGTTATTTTTTGATGTAAGGCATTTTTCATTAGCTGCATATTCTTGCAGTTAGAAAACATCAGTTAGAAGTCTCTTCATATTTTGAAAACAAGGTATTAACATAAGAAGCTTTGTTAGATACAGCAGGAAGATAAATCATCTTTGCAATGCTAGCCATTAGCCTGTCACGACCATGATTTACAGGGATTTTCTTCTATATAAATAAGTGTTTCTTTTAAAAGCACTCAGAGTTTACAGAGCAGGAGATGAAGTGGCAGTGAATGCTCTGGAATATAATGCTTTTGATAGGAGTGTTTCTTATGGCACGTTAAGAGGGGAGCTCCTGCTGTGGATTGTACAGGCTGTACACAGTGAATGAGCTGTAGTGGAAGGATTCTGGGGCAGGGTCAGCTGGAAAAGTTCAAAGTTCTGCTGTGGAACTGATGGGGTGAAAGTGCAGGAAGGGACTGGGACTGAGGAAGCATCACAGTATCAGCTTTATGAAATCAATCTGTGTACTACACATCAGAAATTCAAACTGATTTGGAAGCTAGGAGCTATCAATTAGGAGTTATCAATTGTGCTGTTAAATTATTTGCCTGAAAAGAACCTTCTGGAGAATGCTTTCAAAATAAATTTAATATCACTTAGGAAACTATGAAGAAGTAAAAGCTCTCCTGCGTGAAATCTCCCACTTTTGCAGTGATATATGGAGTGCTGAGGAAGGACATCACATGTTCCACTTCTGTTTCTTCTGGAGCTGCCGAGACTGTTCTGCAGCCTGACTCCTTTACTCATAAGGACCCTTTTTTGTGCTTTGTAGCAACTTGTGGGGATAAAAAGAACATTTTTCCTCACCCTAGCCTTCCTACCATCTTATTTCCTTGAACAGACGACTCTTCCTAGCTCGACACTCTGCTCCCTGCAGTGATTGATGCAGGGAGACGTCACCCATCAGACATCATTTTGCTGGCATCTGAAGGGAAGAACTCACTGACCTGAGCCAGGGACTGCTTAGTGTGCCTTTCCATAGACTGTTTGAAATTTCTGCGTGTTATCTGCTTTATGCTGTGGCAAACGTTGTTCCACCAGTTTTGTCAAGTACTCTGGGACTCAGACATCAGCCTGGTTCCTTCTTCGTCTTTAGGATATCTCAGTAGTAGAACTGCTTGAAAAATATGGTATGAACTTAGTTGGGAACTTCAGGGCTCATCTCTGCTATTTCTCTTGGAAAACGTATGTTCTGCTCATGGTCTGTCACACAGCATGTCCTGCAGTCTAGGAGATGAAATGTGGTGCTGCTTATGTCATGATACAAGATCCTTGGGCCAGCATCAGTTTTGTTCTCTTGATGATCTGATTGAAAAACCTTTTATGTTGACCCCTTATTTGTGATCTTTTGCTCAGGTATTTGGGGAGTTCGTCTAAGACCTTGCCACAAAGATAAGATTCACTATTCAAAATTTGATCTCTTGTTTGTAGAAAGCAAGAATTTCCTTTGGGATCAGCTCTGGACAGTGCAGTTCCAAGGTTTAGGATAGACGGAAGTGATGTAAAAATCCATTTAGTGATGCCACAAATGAGGTGCAGAAGGTCTTTTACTGTGAAGCTGTTGACATAGTGAAGTGTTAGAAGATTTTTTTGTAGAATTTCTGTTTATTTCCTTTTTCCTCTAAGTTTTTTATATGTAAGAAAACACGCAATTTAAAATTCCCATTGTTTGCTTACTCCAGGAGAAATACAGAATAATATTTTTAAGAAACATTCCCTGCTTGACTGATTCTTGAGCAATGAGGGATAAATATCAAATCAAGTAAAGACCAAAAATTTAATTTTTACCATCAGAGGCAATCTGTGATGCTTTTTACCTTAACAAAAATTGATATTTTATCACTTTGACATTGAGAGACTCTGATTGTACTTTCTTTTAATATATTTTACTACTTTCAAGTCATTCCCTGAGGAAGACTTCAAGTCAGGGAGAGATGGATCTGTGCCACTTAAAAGCACAACACGTATTTAAGAATAAACATTACTTTATGCTGTAGGTGGTAATAGGTAGGTTTTAAATATGTTCTGCATAAAGAATAAAGAGTTTTTTTATAATAAACTATAGAGTTTGTAGAGCAAACATAGAGCAGTGTAGCTTGAGGTAATACACAACTTAAACTTGTGTTAAACTGTTAAACTTGGCTGTTATTCCCAGCAGTGAAAGAAACACTGGAGGTGCTCCATTTCTCATGCCCATTTTAGGGCTCACAGGCCTCATTGCAGGTTCTGAGTTCATCTCAGAGTGGACAAAATATTGAGATCTTCACCCAATTTTTTTACCATTCCTTTCATGCCTGGATTTCCCAGAAGGAGAATTTAGCAAAATTTGGGCTTCTTAACTGGATCCACTGAAATTAGCAAAGAAACAAATTCCTGTTGGGTTATTTCTGTCCCAAGCCACTGCAAGATTATTGTATACAAAATGACTTCTTGTGCTCTGGGCAATGCGGTTTTACCATTAACTTCCACCTCTCCACAGGGGAGACTTTTTAGTGTGGCTCACTGATATTCAGTCTAAATGTTCCTTTGTGGAGTTTCATCCCCATTAACCCTGGATTCACTCAGGTTTGGCTCTCTGAGCAGTTCCTCTTGCACTGAGCCTGCTCTGGGAGCCATGGCAGTGAGGGGCATGGGGTGTTGTGCTGGGGGTAAAGGTTGTGTCCCCCACAGGCAGGAGGTGAGGATTGGGGCATTTCTCACTGTGTGAAAGCCATTTATTCCTGGGGTGTGTTCTGGGGGCGTCCCCTCTGCCAGCAGCTCCTGCTCCAGACTGTCCATCTGCTGCCCTTAAATTCTGCACAGAAGCTATTAGTGCCATCCACGGAGCAGGGGACATGGCCAGAGGGCAGCTCATGCCTCAAAGTTCACAGCTCAGTGATGCTCTGCCCCGTAGGTGCAAAGGCAGCTTGATCCCTTTAGGGATCAAATTCTCAGATGCTCTCAGATATTCTCTCTGGCAGGGGATCTAACCAGAAAGTGCAGTTGTTGCTCTCACCGTGTTGAAATGTGCCTTGCACATGAGAAAGATGAGCTGTGAGTGAGCAGTGGGTATGTAGAATGAAATGTAAAAGCAAGGGGGGAAAATATTGCTGGTTTGGAGCTGAAGCCTTATTAAAGTCCTGTCTGTCCTGTTTGGGAAAATTCTTTCTAAAGTACCATATGTCACCAAAATCCCATTAAACTGTCACATAAATTACCAGGGTTTCCTTTTTCCATCACTGTGGATTACCCAGGGAGATATTTTTATGACAATGGAAGCTTTTTCAGTCTGCTCCTCCTGCCTGATTTCATTTCAGATGAAATCCTTCTCTCGGAAAAGAGACCATGGATTTTATAGTTCTATGGATCTCTGCACTCTGCCTGTGACAGCAGCTGTCCTTCAGGTCTCTGAGTACTCATCTCCTGCTTGAACCTTCTTTTAGCCATGGGACAGTTTAAGACAATGTTCTAGTTCTTCTCTCAGTTCAGCTTTTTTGTCTTCGTGCAAAAACCCCAGAAGGTGAAAGTCACATACATGCCTAACTTGAAAATTATTGTTTTTTACTACTTGCTAGGTCTCAGAAGCCTTGCATCTCTGCAAGACAGTCTACATTTCTCCCATGCTGACTGAAAAACACATGGATTGATGGCCTGGCCATGGCAGTACAAAATACTCGAGTATCTGAAATTGCCTGCTGCCACAGAGCAAATTAAAGCCATAATGTGTGTGTTGTAGAAGCAGGGGATGATAGATCCTTGCCTGCCTTCTGACAGATAATCTGGAGCTCCCTACATCAGCTGCCTAGGTCATATATTGGAGCTGATCTTAGTGGTTGCTGCTCAAACCTTTCAAGGGATACATAAGCAGAAGCTGAGAAATTGTAATCTTAAGGGTAATAGAGAGGCTTTGGAATTACTAATGAGAGAAATCTCACAAATTATATTACTTCAATTTTGAAGTGGCAAGACTTTCACTAAATGAGCAGGTAAGACAGAATTTTCCATAAATAATTCTGCTCTGTATGTGGGAAGAAGCCCTAATGATGTCAAAATATGATGATGAAACATTTCTGAAATATTTTATGAAATATTTCTGATTAGCCACTAATTAGTGGCTAATGGTTAACATGGCTTAAAATGGCTAACATTAAGTAGCAAGCAGACACCTTGCATCAAAGGGAACACGGGAGATGGCAGAGCTGCCTTGTGGACTGGAATGGTAATTCCAGCAGCCCTGAGAACAGAGTTAGTTCCAGAGGAATAAGGGGAATCATGGACCAAGTTTCTAAAGGAGTTCTCATGACTTATGTGGCTATAGGCCTCTGTTGGCACTGATTTGGGTGCTGTAGTGGAGATTCTTGGCACAGGACCTTATGAACAAGGACCCATCATGAGGGAGGGGCAACATAGCAGCCTTTTGCAATTCAAAGGTTATTTCTCCTTCCTCTCTGTTCACCTTTTCTTTCTGTGTCTGAAACCCATTTACTCCAAGTTTTCAGCCTAAGACTTCTAAACATTTTGTGATTTCCAATGATCTCTTCAGTTTTCATCAGTTTTTATCACCTATGATGGGCAGCAGTGGGCACAGCACTGCAGCTCTTTGGTTTTGCTCACTGGGTTGAGCAAAGGGAAGTAACAGAATGTTCCTTGCCTCGGCTGTGATGTTGCCTGGTGTGGGTCTCAGGAGGAGAGCTGCCATTTTTGCAACTGCTTTACATCACTGTCTCATCTGCTGTAATCCCCTGACCCTTCCTAGCAGTACTTTTTCCCAGCCAGCTGTCCCCATCTTGTCCCCATGCCCTTGGAATGTGGCTGAGGGGAGCAGGGATGGATGGCAGCAGTGAGCACAGCTGTGGGAGGTGCACCCAGGCAGAGGAACTCCTCTGCTAGTGACAGCCCTGGGAGGAGGTAAAGGCAGGTAACTTGCTTGACAGCAGCTTTATAAGGTACCTGCATAGTCTCAGTTTTGAAGGCTGATGATATTTGAGCAGCTCAGAGGGTGTGCAGGGTGACACTGGATGTGCCAGTGAATGCTGAGTGGGTGTATCCAGGACTGGATGATGCAGTGGTTGGAAATTTCTGCTAGACTGATGCAGGTGCACACACTTGGCCTGGGATGGAGAGGTTAGCTATAATCTGAGGCAATTTGCAAGGGGTTTTAGTAGGCTTTCCATGGGTGTAAGTCCTGAAAATAAGGCTCAGTTTTTCCTCAACCTTCCCCAAGAGGAATGCTTCAATTTGAACTGGAATTGGTTCATGTGGGTTTCCTTTGCCTTCAGTCATACTGAAAGTCCTGCTAAACAATGATGGTGGCTCCTGCTGTTTCAAGATCTTGGGATTTTGGAAAATTCCCCAAAACAGGCTTGGCAGCTTGCTTACCAGTTTCCTGGAGCTCAAACCCAGCATTAGTAGGAGGTCAAGCAGGACTGAGGCTGAGCAATCTGTACCCGTATTCAGCTCCCTGATCATCTCTGATTCAGAGGTGAATGAATTCATAAAACATGTACACAGAAGGAGGTTGCCAAGCAACTTGGAGGCTGAAACTCTCCTGTCAAGCTATGAAGGTAGAGTACAGGCAGCCAAGATGATTTGTAATGTTCGCTTCTTTGCCCTAGGTAACAGTAATAATACATATAATACAGAAATATTTAAGAAAGGAATTAATTCATTGATAATTCTTGGAAACAACACTGATCCTGCTAGACTATATTTTGCCTCTGTATTAATGTATGTGTGCTTTTGGAACATCCAGCCAAAAACAGGCACAGCAAGGAGACAGCAATCTGGGGTAGGGGGAGATGGGTAAGGAAGAATTATTCTGTCTTAAGGCAACTTGAAAGTCTGACAACTGGTGGAAAAATTCTAGGAGGGGAGAAAAGTATCTGAGACAGATTCTGCCTCAGATCAGGCTCATTGTTTTCTATGATCCCAGTATTTGATTTTTTTTTTTACAAATATACTTTAATATATTATTTGTACATTCTCTCTGGCTTTTCATAACTCTGCAGCCTTGGGCATGTCAGATGTATCCAGGACACAATGCAGCTGTGACATACATGGAAGTGCTATATGATGGTCCTCCTGTTTACCCATCATTTACTCACAGAATAGCCTGTAGTGGGCACAGCTAAATAAGTTGGGAGGAAAAGTTTTCCTTTCTCGGTTTTTCTCTACTCTGTCCCGGGGTAAACTTGGCCTTTTGATCTGTGTAATGCTCCTGGTGGTCAGGCTGTACTTAGACGTAAAGGAGAAAAGGAAGCCTGTGTCTTAATGGCCCTGGGCTTGTGCAAAGGAAAGAGAGGTGTGCAGAGGCACAGCCAGAAACTTCCAGCCCAAGATTCAGATCTAGATTGAATTTTTCACATGCTGTGTACATAATTCCCTTTGACTCCTTAAGAAATCCTAGCTCTGTGTCATTTCAACACCCTGTCCCTTTACAAATGGCATAGCTCAAAGCTCAGCTTGAAATAATTTAGAACAGCAGCCCAGGTCAGGGCATCTGGAACTGCTTTTCATTTCCTTTCTGTGCTCCCCTTGATGAGGGACACTGCTGTGTTAATGGGGTTTTGTTCTTTTCTTTCAGGCTTCTCATTCCCCAATTGATGTCACGATTAGTGACATCAAAGCCACCTCTTAGTGAACCTTGGTGGTGACAGGACTAGAGGAGGACCCTTAGAGGAAGGAGATTAAGCAGCAAGTTAGCAGGACTGGAAGAACAAAGCTCTCATTTTCATGCATATATCCACAATCAAAAATGAGTGAAGAGAAGGAGAGGTGGGAATTAGGTGATGCATTAGTAAAACTATCATTCAAAGGTTCTTTGCCTGAAGTTTTGCAAGAGGAATCAGTGGTTCTTTAATCTCCCACCTTGGGTATTGTTGATGCCATGTTACATCCCGGGCATGTAGAAATGTAACACAGTGTAAGGAGACATGGTTTGTTGGATAAGGCTTTGTGGAGCATGAAAAGGCTTCTCTACTTTCCCTTTTTATTATTTGCATTCCCTGAGAAGGTTATGTGCAGTGTGGGCTTTGCAGAGATAAATGGCTGACCTGAGCTTCCTGGCAGCTTCCTCAGAACTGGGAAAGGAGTTTTTCACTGCTTAAGTGCTGGCCTGAGGATCCTGGAGGCTTGAGCTCAGTTCTGGTCCTGGGAGGAGGTGTATGAGAGAACCTGAGGTTGTGAGTCCTTAACAGAGGTTTAGCAGGGCATGGGAAATTGTACCATGGGGCTCTGAAAGAGCAGAGAGAGAAAGGCAGCTGGGCACCAGTATAAACCAGTAAGCTGTACTGGGTAGCACTGAGCTGGTCTGGTCAGGACTGCAGTCGTGGGGGTGCTGGAAGTCAGGAATGAAGGGAAGCAGCTGAACTGAGTGCAGAGATCTCAGCTGGTGCTGCCAGCTGAGTGTGGAGCTTGGCTGGCCAGTGCTGTCTACTCCTTTCATGAGCTCTGTTGATAGCAGTTAGCACAGTAATTCCAAAGTAACTGGATATGTTGTAAAACATAAGTTTGGGCCACTCCTGCTGTTTTCCAGGTGTTTCAAAAGTAGCAAGTTTTATGGCCATGTCATCAGCTCTTTGCTCTATTTGCTGCATCATTAATTTTCAGGCTGGGAGCACTCTTTGGATGTGGGATTTGGCTGTGATGGCTCCTGTGAAGGGAGCAGACAGTTAACAAGCTCTGTGGTTTCCTTGCTTGTACAAACCTTCCTTATGACTCTCCTGTGGGTGGGATGTCAGAGCTGTGGATGTGCTTGGCAGGAGGGGATCTTTCAAAGGAAACTTTCACTGGAACAGAGAGATTTCCTTGGCTGGCCCTGCAGGCAATGGGGCCCTCCTGTTGTCACCCACAGGAGAACAGTGTAGGTGATCTCTGCTCTTTCCTTGCCCTCACGTTTCCTGGGGTTTAAGATCTGGAGACTCCAGGAACTTTTCCAAAACTGAGTCTAAGTAAGACAAGCTTGACTTTGATGAGTCTTGAGAGAAACAGCAAAATTCAGGTCTCTGCCAGCCCCATGCTATTGCAATTAGCAGAATTAGGGCAAATTGTCCTGGGTTTCTGATACGAAAAAGCTGTTGCTTAGAGGTTTTTAAATTTTTTCTTATTTTGACTGAGGAATGAACCTCTCAATTGAGATGCTGAGCTCTGTACCAATATCCAGAAGAGGTGAGTTGTTAAAGCTGTATTCATCAATTGCAAAAGAGAGCACATTTTATTTTGCTCTGTGCTATTTACAGCTGTTGTCCATTAGAAGTCCTCAGGAGCCTCATTCCCAGCTATAACTGCACAGCCCCATAAGTTTAGCTCAGCAATGAGCCTGCAAAACAGCACTAAATCATGGTGATGGGAGAAAGGAGAAAATGTTTAGAAATGGCAAAATGCAGCTGATGTCTTTGTGAAATCTGGTTTTTGTTTGTTGCTATTATAAGGTATTACCAATGTAGATGGTAATGCACAATTAGCTGGAGAAGAATAGAACTAGTGTGCTCTAATTCTGGGGGAAAAAAAGTCAGAATGGCTGGTTCTGCAGGAGCTAAAGGAGTCTTTTGCAGTCCATAAGTGCCTAAGGCACTTATGAGCACACACTGATGAAAATGCACCAACCTCCCCAGTATGGTGAGGTGGAAGAATAAAAAAAGCCTGATATGTGGCTATTGAGAAACAGAGTCCCAGTTGCTTTACTGGACCAGAACATTTCTCTGTATGAGCTCTTTGAGCTGGGAGGGCAGTGCTAGTGCCCACCAACTGCTTAAGAGGGAGGTGTGGATGTGGGATTATTTCCAAATCTGAGTGTGTCCCTGTGTGATGTAACTTAATTATGCTGTAAAGCATACACTGAGCAGAACTGTGCAGAATATACAGTTAAGGAGAGAAATTAATTCTTATTCCTTGTTTGAATGTGAAATGAGAAATGTCACCTGTATTCCCAGCTCTGACACAGCCTTTTCTTGGTCAGACAAACAGCTACACAACTCTTTATTACCATCTGTATTTTTGGGGACGGTGTTCTACCTGCCTGTTTTACTCTGATGGATTAACGATTTGTAAAGCATTTGGAACCTGAGGGATGGCTTTGGGAGCTAAGGACACAGGCGTGTAAGGTGCTAATTCAGCATTTGCTCACGAGGGCACTCAGCTGATGCCTTTGGGTTTGCATTCTGTCCTGTTGCCTCTCCCAGTCCTGTCAGCTGGGAGCCTTCAGTCCACGGAGGGAGCAGAGCCTGAGCTCTGTTTCCTGATTGAGTGGGACAAACCTGCCCTGGCATGGCTGTGATGCCCTGACAGATAAAGCTTTCCACTGAAGTAAATCTGTCAGGTTGACTTGTGATATTCAACGCTCACAAAAGGATCATTTTAAGACAGATAATTGCTTTCCCCTTTCCTTTTATTTTCTGTGCCTGGCAGGTGTCTCCTTCTGCCTTCTCCTGTTCCCTTGGCCCATCCCTGGAGTGTGCTCAGCACAGATGGGATCTTCAAAGAATCTGCTGTCAAACTTGGTCTTTTCTAAGCATATGTATGCTGAGACTTTTTGGAGGCTTGTAGCCAGACCAAATGTGTTTAGTGGCTTTTTCACAGGAACAGCAAATAACATATCTGATAACAAGGAAACTTTTGCTGTTAAGTTGCAAGTCTGTTTTGAAATAAGTTCAGTAGAGATTATCAATGAACTGTTTAGTAAAAATTCTATTTACTCTGGCTTTTTTTTTTTTTAAAGCAACCCCCCAAATCCCCTTCCCTACCTCAAATTGCCACAGCTTATGTTTCCCATGCATGAAAGTAGTGCTAGAAACAGATGAACTCTTCTAGTTGCAACTTCTGAAAATCAACCTTTCTAATCTGAGTGAGCATCTATATGATATAAAACTGAAAAAGTCTTTCCACCAAAAGCAACAGCTTGCCTTAGCTATGTGCATTTTTATTTATACCTTTTGCTGTGTTATGAAATAATGGTTAGGTTTAAATATTCAACCTCTGCAGCTTTGGTGAACATATTAGTGCATTTTCTTTAATTGTATCAGTTTAGTTCAATTAATTATTATTTTGACTCTACAACACAAATTATTTCCAGAGATCAGGCAGCCTGGAGCCCCTTATGGGTGGGCAAATCTGCTTAGATATTTAGAAAGTTCTGAATCATTAATGGAGAAATACTGAAAGTGGAGCAGGACCTTAGAAAATTAAATAAGTTCTTGCTGCCTTTTAAGGCATAATGAAATATGATGGGATCAAATTTTCAATAATTGCTAGAAAGTATGGTGAAGATATTTGGAGATGCAGCAACCTGCACCTGCAGAATGCTTTCTAATGGTACATGTAAGTACCTGTAAATTATCACATAGTAAACAGAGAGATCAGGATGAAATGGGCTCTGTGCTGGTTCTGAGGACCAAATCTGTGATCAGTTTATAAACAGCATCTTGAAAAAATATCTGGAATTTACAGGGGTGTATTTTCCTTTGAATATATTTAGGATTGTTATCTAAATTCAAAAGGAATAAAATTCACTTGCAAAGATCTTATTCTAAAGAAAGTCCTGTTTAGTTTGGGGGTGTTTTGCTTTGTTTCACAGGCAGCCGTCCCTACGTGTTTCTCACAGCCCGAGTTCACCCTGGTGAGAGCAACTCCAGCTGGGTGATGAAGGGCACCCTGGAGTTCCTGGTGAGCAGTGATCCCATTGCTGAGCTCCTGAGGAAATGCTTCATCTTCAAGATTGTGCCCATGCTTAATCCTGATGGAGTCATCCATGGCAAGTGAGTTGTGATGTGTGCGTTTTCTGGGGTTTGTCTCTGTGCCCAGCAGGCTCATTGTCAATGTTTGTGCTGGAGAATTGCCTTTGCTCCATGTTTTATTCATCCTGTTATCAGTCCTGTGTGGAAAATACGAATCTGAGACATGGCCTGCTGTGCTGTCCTGCATTTGTCAGGTGCATGTGGTTCTGTATGTCTGTGGTCAGAGGATCTCTCAACATCCTGGGAGAAGTGTTAGTGGTGCTGGAGAAACAGGATCTTTACTGGCATATGGAGGTTTATCCATTCTGCTAAAGCAGCAGAGCAGAATGCAGCTGCAAAGCAGATATGCTTGGGGAAAACTGGCTGTAATTAATGCTTTGTATAACCTGGTGGGGAGAGGATGAATAAGGATTTCTTAGATTTTCACAGAAATATTTCTGTAGAGTGAACTTCCCTCCTTCTCCCACCTTATTTTCAGTCTTCCTTCCCACATGTTTCCTAAGAGATGCTGAATCTGATCTTGGAAAATATTGATTCCTTTTTGCATTCTTTAACTTATACCCTCCCTATCCACCCACACTAACTTCCCTCTCCCAGGGCACGACTGGAAAAGGTGCAACTCTGCTCCTAATATGTTGAGCTGAAATAAATATTGTTGTGTGAAACCTTGAAGAGGGCACTAAGCTAAGGTAGGCTTGCACTTTGCTGGAAAGCAAATCTCCTCCTCTCTGCAGACAGTGGAATTTGGTCACTTTGGGGTTTTGTGGGGTGGCAAGGAGTTAATAACTCTGGGTCCTGCCTGATGCAAGGGCAGGACATCATGGTTACATCCCACCAGTGGCTGCTGCCTTGACCTGATGGTGGGTCTTGCAGGGTTTGCAACAACTGTGTCCCCTGGCTTATTGCAGAGAGGCACACAACAAATGTCAAAGCTGAAAAATGGGCTTAAATAAGCACTGGAACACAGCAAAGTGTAGAGGGACAACTTTTCTTAAGCCACAGTTCCACACCTGCTTTGGGGTTGGGCTGTGCTGGTCGAGTGCTGCAGGAACAGAAAAGGAAATCCTGAGCAACAGATGAATTGAGCTGGGTTTCAAACTCATCTGGGTTTGGGGTGAGTAGCTCTCCAGGGAGCACCTTGGGCTTTTCTGACAGTCTCTGCTCTGTGAAGTCACAGCTTTTGGGTTTCTTTGCTCCCCAGGGCCTGTAGAAGTCTGGGAGGACTGTTCAGAATAGCTGGGTACTGCCATAGGGTATTCAAAGCTTCTGTTGGCACCAAATGCTTTCTTGATCCTCATAGACAGAAGGAACAAGAAAAACAATTGTGGCTTTTCCCCCTTATTTTCTTCCTCTCACTACACTTAATTAAATTTTCCATCAGATGCAGGACTGGGGGGAATGGCTGACCTTTTCCTCCATCTCTCAGGAACCAGTGCAGCAGAGAAGGGAGCTTCAGGAGGGAGAATGTGGCTCTTGGTGGTACCTGATTGAAGGGTATGGCCCAGGCCTGTGTCACACAGGAGGGTGTTTGGTGCTCCATGGTGCAGATGAGCTTGAACTGTAGTGAAATCTGATGATGAAGAAAAGTTTAGTAGACTTTAAATGGATAGGACCAGGAGAACAGGGACTTGGCCATGTCTCCTTTACTGATCATGAGGCCTGAGGAGGGGAATAAATATTTCCTTTATATTTAAATTAAATACACCTCTCTTGTGAAGCCTCCCATGGCCCACATATTCTTCTTGTTTCTTTATATGTATGTTTTTTAGTAGCCTTGGTTCCTCCTACACTAAAAGAAATACTTTTGTTCTGGGCCTCAGGTTTACTGGTAGCACATAAGAGTGTGTGTGGGGTGTCAGAGCTTGTGGGAGTGTGTAAGAGTTGCCACCTTCTTCCTCTTCCATTACCTGATTTTAATGTTTCCTTTTGCTTTTCATCTGCTTCCCTTCTCTCACTTGATTCTTCCCTCCTGTGGAATCAAGGAGGCTTTTCATTGAAAAGAACTTGATGAATTTTGTAAATTAATGAACCAATGAGTGGAGATGGGAGCTGGTGAGTCTTTTTTAGATGAAGGAAATTTATTGGAAGCTGCATGATTTCTTCAAAGCCGTGGGGTAACCATAGTAGCAGCTAGGTAGAGGAAATCCTGATTTTTCTTTTGGACTGTCGCCATGGATTATTCTTTATCAGTTTTAAAAACATCTTGTTCCCTCCTGCTCCTGCCCTCCCCCAGCACAGGCTGAGCAAGCTTTGCTTCTCCAAGGTAAGGCAGGTGCTGGATTTTCTGCCTCTCCGTTGGTGCTCCCTCCCCTTTAATTTACTCCTAATTTTAATTTGTTTCTTGTTTACTCAGGGGCTTTGTTCATTACCTTCTCAAACCTTACAAAGAAAAGCTTCAGTTTTTTGACAATTACTGAAATAAAGAGATGGAAATGCCCACTAAAATCCCTTCTAGGACAGTTTTCCTCTGCACACCCTCAAGAACTACAAAGGAAAAAAGGAGTGTGCTCCCACTTAACCTTTGGAACCTGGTGCCTTGTGTTTGGAAGCACGATCTTAAGAGGGGGAGAAGAAGCACATTTGTCTCTATCCCCAAACACACTATTTGTGTAAATGACCTTTTTCCCTCCTGTAATAACGCTTACTCTCCTGAATGGACACATTGTGTTCTCTGGGCAATAAGAGGCAGAAAGGATCAGGGACAGGACAAAAAGCTAATGGCTGGTCTGAGGAGTTGGTTTACGATGCAAAACTGCTTCCTTAAGGACTAAATCTTGAGGTGATGTCACACAAAGCTGTACAGCTGCAGACATCCCTCCTTCTCTTTATTGCTTCTCTGTGGTCGGAGGGTTGAAGGAGTTTAGTTCTAAATTGGTGCCATGCACTCTGCAAACACACTCCAAGGGCTCTCTCCAGACTGGTTAATCTATGATGTGTGTGTTTCTCTAAGAATAGCACAGAGATGTGAGCAGGCTGGGAAAGGGTTCTGAATTAATGGAATCTGTCTCTAGGAGAGAGGTGCTCCAGGAGTTTTGTGTTGCTCTTTGACAGATGCTCCATGAGTCTGTCCCCATGTTCTCTTCAGAAATTCTGCACCTAAATTGTCCCCACCTTGCCAAATGTAGTTCGGTAGGCATATGTGGAAGGCAAGGCATACTTGGTTAAAAAAGGAGCATTTTGTAAATTGTGAAAGGCTCAACCCTCACATACACTGGTTGTGCTCTGAGATGCACATTGTAAGGTGGCAAGAGTGTGTGCACTGATGTTTTCCTAAAGACCTCAGAGATGTAAAAGATGCAAGTTCTGTGAACATCTGTACTGGAATACTTGGTGGCTCTGGGAGGTGCATATGAAATGTGGGCTAATATTCCTCAAGTGGAGCAGGAATTTTTACAGCTCTTTGCTGCTTTGATGCTTCAGGTGTTGCTTCTGTTGCCTTCCACTGAGAGGGCAGTGATGGATTTGAGAGCTTAGGGTACCAAATGTGGCTAGTGCCTGCACAGCAGGAGATAAAATATGAGCTGCAGTATTTCTTAGCTCTCACTTCTGTGAATTGTTCCTTGGTGGAACAACCAGAAATGGTGTCTGGCCCCGTACCACACACTTGTCTGAGCTCCCCTCTGCTTGTGGGAGGTGCCCCAGTTTTATCCAAGGCCCTTTGTGCTGTGCTGATGTGACAGCCCATCCTTGGCTCTCCTTCTGTGATAAACATCCCCCTGCAGACAGCTGCACCCCAGGACTCTCCCTTCTGACAGCACTTCCAGTGCAGGATTGTTTATTCCTTCCTTTATCAGCCAGGGCTGCTGGGCCCCCTGAGTTATTAGCTCTATTCATTCATTGTCAGTGTTTCCTCCTTCGTAAATATGCCCCCATATGTCTCTGCTCCCGAGGAATATGCTTTCTTTTCTATTTACTGCTTTTCCCAGGCCCCCACCTCCTCATCTCTCTCTCCACCCAACGGCCCAATAACAGCCAAGGAGATAAATAAGCTCTATAACTCTTCCCAACTATTATTTGTTGTTGTTGTTGTTGTTGTTGCGCTACATGGTAATATATATAATAACAAGGAAACAAATCTTATTACTAAAGTAATTACAATAAATAAAAAGCTGAGAGGGGAGATGAAGGAAGGGTCTGTCAGGGGAGTGATTGCAGTAGGATTTTTTAAAATTTAATTTACTCGAGATGTTCTCTGCCACTTTGCTGATACCCTGCTGAGGGGGGCTGTGACTAATTAGCAGCCAGCTGTTGTTTTAACACCCTCACCTAATTTATAGTGTGCCTGAGCCTCTAAAACAGGAGCCTGTGTGATATCATTGTCTGTGGGACTCAGCACCAGCCTTGTGTCTGTAGTTGGCTTTATTGCTTGGTGCTTTTGCTTCTCAGAAGCTGTATAGCTGAAATTTTGGGTGCTTTGCTACAATTCTTTTTATCTTCAGCATTACCCATGTGCTTTCAGGAGTGTGACCCTGAGAGTGAACACAATTTGTTGCCCATAACTGCTTGTCCCAGTGTCCAGCCTAACAACTTGACCAACACAACTGCTGCTTTTTGACTAACAAGTGTGGTGTGGGCAGGATCTAGGGTTTGTTAAAATTCTGGGGCCTCATTCTCCTGTTGGCAGGTTTCTTGTGGAAGCACCATATTGTTCTTGCTAATAGAATGGAGATTGCAATATCATCTGTCTTCTAAATGGTCGTGAAATCTAATTAGTTAATGGCCATGTTTAAAACTGGAAGGATCCAAAGCATTGTTCTGTGTTCCATCAGTCTCTGAATTGCCAAAGCACGTGCAATATTTGTAAGATTTTAAACAGCAAAGGTGCCCAGTGAGTTGTGTGTGTGTCCCTGTGCTCTTTCCTGTACAATTTATGCTGGTGATGCAAGGTCACCCGGAAATTTTACTACAAAGAATCACTGGGTGTGGGCTCAGTGATGTTACTGCCTTGCACTACTAAACACTTCAGCTTCTAGCCTTGGGAAGGGTTTCACTTTGAGTGGGTTCTACCTTGCATTTTCAAGTTAGCATGAATATTAGATATGAACAGGTTGTTCCACAGGCTTAGAAAGGAATCCCTTTGTTCTGCACTCGTGTCTGTTTTCCTAAGTGATGATGTGTGTTTGTAATCAGATGTGTGCACTCCTTTGAAGGCATTTTCAGGAGCCAGGAGACTGGTGTACAAAGCCAGCTTTTAGTAAAGTTAATGAGATGATTGAATTATATTATAATTCTTGTTAGCTTGATTGTGTGTCATTATCCCTTTTGTTTGTTATTATGCTTATTTGAGTCCCATTTGTGGGATATTATTCCCATCACAATTGTGCCCGTGCTGGGCTCTGTAGAGAGACAGGCAAGGAGCAGCTGGTGCCTTGTTAGGACCTGGTGCATTAGTGCCACAGGCTGTGCAGTGGGATTGGTGGGAGTGAAAGGATGCTGGATTGTGCAGTGGGATTGGTGGGGATGAAAAGGATGCTGGGCTGTGCAGTGGGGTTGGTGGGGAATGAAAAAGATGCTGAGCTGTTGTCTCCCATGCAGCCTGACGCAGCATCTCAGCCCTGGCTGTATGAAACCCCTTATGGACCTCTGAGCTTTGTAGTTGCAGCTCTTCATCCTGGCACAGGGAAAGTATCCTGCTGCAATGATTTCCCCAATCATCTGATGGGGGTTTGTGAAGGATACCTCAGTATCTTCAATGCAGGAATTGGGAAAATGCACTAAAAATCAGGAGCCTCCTTATACCTTCTTGGGATTTCCAGGACATATATGCAAACTTTGGCCCAGCTGGCTGCATAAGCAAATCTACACTGAGATATAATTATTGCCCAGTTTGAATGGGACCTTGTAGCTGATTGTGGTAGACATCAAACACTGAAACCAAAGCTGAATATTTTGGAGTTGAGCTAATATCACAAGTAAAGAGGCTCTTTTGCCCACCCATCTCAAGATCAGGCCTGTTCACCTGAGTTACAGCCTGTTGGAAGCTACAGATGCAGAGATGGAGTTGTTATTCATAGGATGGGAAAAGAGAAGTCCACAAAATGAAATTGTAAAAACTTCACTTTTATAGATGCAATGAAGAATGTCCAGTACTTTACTGCAATATCCACACTACCTGGAAAGCTGAAATTGCCTGGGAATGAAGGTTATTGTCTCTTGTAATATACCTTCATGTATTACTCTGTGTAATAAATCAGGCAGTATTTCTTTTGCCATGAAAACTGGACATCCCTGGAGTTCCAAGTGACATTTCTCATTTTATGTGGCTTTTTAGTCCTTTTAAGTATTAAAACACGTAATTATTTTGTGAAATATGTACTGAAACTTTTGAAAGCTTATGAACAAAAAAATCAGGAGCTTAGGTTTGCAAGAGTAAAGCTGATTTTCCATGAGTTTGCTTTTAAAAATTCTGTGTTGGGTTAGCTTTGTGTTTTGGCTAATGTTGTTCTTTAACTTCTTTAGTTATTTATGTATTTCTCTCTCACTTTTTCCCTTCCTTCTCTTCGGAATTTGCTATTCAAGTGTAGCATTAAAAGCTGGTGAAGTACTGTGATAGGAGAGGGGATGTAAAATGACCTTGGGTTGGGGAAACAGACTGGCAAGTGGAAATGGTGTTTGTAGAAAAGTGATGAAGAGCCTTATCTACAAAAATAAGCTTCATTTGAGAGCTTATGTTTTCAAAATTGCTGTGCAAAAATGTACCTACAGAGGTCCAGCTGAAGTTGAATTGTTTACCTGTGCACATGGCTTGTGTGATTGCAATTGGGTAATTACACGGGTAAAATTTGCTCCAGTGGTTTCAGCAAATTGCCATCCTAATTTTATAAACCCAGCTGAATGTCCCACAGAAGCATCAAGAAAATAAAAACCAGAAAATTGAGTCAATACTGCAATGAGAGGGTGAGAAACCAAAACCTTTTCTGCAGCCTAATGAACAGCCCTGCTGGGAGCCAGGAAAGAGGTGCAGCACAGTTTTAATGCTGCAAAGCAGCTCTCAGCCTTCAAGGGATAGAAAAACTGAAGAGCTCCTGAAATTCTGTTGTTCAGATCTGAGCTGAGGTGAGAAAATAAAGAAGGAGGGGGTGACATTGGCAGGGAAAAGTGCTCCAGTGATGGTGCAGCTTGGATCTGTGCACACTGCACAGCTCTGAAATCAGTGTTTGAACACATCCCACCTCCATGGTATCATCACCTTGGTAGGGACTCTCAGGTAACTGTGCTGGTGTTTTTCTGCATGGAAATAGGGGTGATTTATGATGTAAAATTCTTTGGAAAATTATGCTATATTCAGAGATTGCAGAAGTGAGAAACTTTTCAGTGTTTTGGAACTGGCTTACTGAATTTCACCCTTGGATGTGTCCTTGTATAAAATTGTTACATGTTGCACTATATCCCATCGGATCCTTCAGTGTCTGGGGAAGCAGAACACAGGAGGAGTGGTAGTGAACAATGTAGTCTAGGTCCTAATTCACCTTTTTGATTGCTTTTGTTTGTCTGCCACAAATAGAAAAGACTTAAGGACTCATTTCAGTTGGAGAAGAGCTGCTGTATTCTGCTCTGTGTATATATATGTATATTTCATAGAATGCCTATAGGAAAAAGGATTTATTGCTAAATATATACACATAACAATCCATAATCAGATCAATATCTTCATGTAATGCTGTTTTGTTGTTTCATTGGGAGGTTTGTTTTTTTTTACCAAGCAGTAACAAGGTGTGAGGACAACAATTCTTTCTAGGTGCACCTCATGACAGCATCTCCAGTAGTTGTTTCCTTCTCTGTTTCACATGTTGGCTCATTTTTCTTCCCAAATGCTCATAATTTCAGCTTTTGAAGGAGAGGGAAGTACCAGTCCTCCCAGGGACCCTGGCTCTCATGGAGCACTGCCTGCAGCAGAAGTTTGGTTCTCAATTCTAGCTCTGATCTGTGATGTCTTCTGCCAGCAGTAACAGGAATGACATTAATGAAAAATTACTTCTTGAACATTTCCTGTACTCATTGTCTGTTAGATAACAAAAGGTCATTAGCATAAAAACAAAAGGCAAAGATTAAAAAAGTGATGATTTTTCTGTCTTCCCTCTAACAGTTATGGCACATAAGAGGGTGTAAAGTGCAAAGCAGCTGAACACTCATAAACTATTTTAATACCATTCAGAAATGAGAAGAACCAGGGAAAGAGGCTTTATGTAGCTGTGTAGTTTATTGCACTAATCAGTCACATCTACAGTGCACTATCATGACTTGAAGTCCTTGCTCCAGTGATGTGAAAAAAAATTGGTGATCTCCCATCCAATTTTCTAATAGATCTTGGTCTATATAATTGAAATCTCCAGCACCTCGTTTGAGTAGCAGTGAATGCTATGCTTAGATGGATTTAATGTTAGCCAGAGCAGGTCTGGATTACATCTGTGAGAGCAGAGAGGTGACACGAGGCCTGAACATGAAGTAGAAGGAGCTCTGGGAGATTAAGCTATATTTCTCACAGATATTTTTAGATGACAAAAATAACATTTTAGGGGTTAGACTGAGATGTCTGGAAAGGCAGCTGACACTTTGTGGGTTGAACCATCTGCATTGGAATAGCCAAACCAAAGTCTGCAAATTTACCTGTCGAGTGTCCTGCTGTAAACACATTTGAATTTGCTGAACGTGGCAATTCAAAGCCTGTGGGAGAACAGTTGCTTTCCCCTCCAGAACGTGCATATTACACAAAAGAGAGTTTGCTTTTGAATAACTTTGTTGCCTGGTTTTGTGCACATGCTAGATTTCAGGTGGAGAACAACTCGGTGTTTGAAGTCACAATAATTTCTGTCGCTTTCCCTGACATGCAGGTGAGGGCACCCTTGAACTGTGCTACTTCTCTGTCTGTCTTTAGACAGCTTTGAATGGGATGTAATCCCATCCAGCATGCAGTCTATTCAAAAATCAAATAGTGTCCATATCAATGGCTTTGAGCTTTCGGGCTCATAACAGTAATACAGCTGGGAATGTAAATAAAAAGGAGAATATTAAGAAAAATACTCTGTTGCTGTAAACAGTAGAAATACTTCAAATCAAGTGTATCTTTTCATTACACAATTTCTTATCAAAACAAAAGCCCAGCTCAGGGCTGTTATTTATCACAGAATAACAGAATATGCCAAGTTGGAAGGGACCCATAAAGACCATTGATTCCAGCTCCTGGCTCTGCACAGGACATTCCAAGAGTCACAGCATGTACCAGAGAACATTGTCCAAATGCTTCTTGAACTCTGTCAGGATGGTGCTGTGATCACTGCCCTGGGGAGCCTGTTCTGGTGCCCAGCCATTCTCTGGGTGAAGAACTTTTTGCTGATATCTGACCCAAACCTGTGACACTGACAGACCTGTACTTTCTGGGGTCCTCCTTCTTGCCCTTCATATAAACTGGGACAACATTTCCAGTCTCCAGTCATCTGGAACCTCTCTGGATTCTTGACTGCTCAAAAATCATTGAGAAGGGCTTTCCAATACCAGTAGCTGTTTGAAGGTCTACAGATAAATCCCATCAGGCCCCATAGATTGTAGGGATCCAGCTGGAGCAGCAGATCCCACACAGTTTTGGGGTCTACCTGGAGTGGATCACTCTCTAATGAACAGGCTTTGACAGTGTTCACAGCTCTCTCTCTGTTTTAACTGATGAGTGTCTGTTCTGGACTGTCTGGACTGATGACAGAAGTTTATTTGTTCTATCTTTGGTCTCAAAGTGCCATAACAAAGCACCTGCTTTACTTTCAGGCATTGCTTGCTGTCCCCCCCTTTGGACTTGGCTGTTTCATAACTGATGGACCCATTGTTTTGTGAATGTTGTGGGTTTCTGGATTCAGGCCATTGGGTAGGAATTGTGGCAACCAGGTCTGCAGCAGATGTTGCAAAGCACGGAAAAGAAATCACTTCAGTGCAATCAACCCCCTTCTGGTTTGTGTTTTTCCCTGAGTATTTTATTAATCTCTGAGAAACACATGTGGCAGCTCCAAACCCATAGTTTTACATGCAGTCTCAGGTGGGTTGGTCCCTAAAGAGCACATATCTAACTCTCCACAAACTAGCAATGGTGCAGCTACGACTGTGTCATTGCTAATTCTTGCTTAAACCTCATGGAAACCTGAATAAGGAGTTAGCTTTGAGGTTTGCCAAAAACTCTGAGGTCCAAATGATACAGTATTCTATGCATGTGAATGCATATATAATGTTAATAGAAACCATTTTGATCCAGATTGCCAGGATTGAAAGGATGCAGTTGTGCTTGAAAAACAGATATGTGTGTGCATGCACAATTACTCAGGCTGGGGTTTAGGCATTTAAGTGGCCATTTGTGCTCTCATTTTCAATTATGATGTTCCTCCTAAGGGAATGGGTTTGTGCAAATCAGCAGCACAAATATGCATATGTTTTCGTGTGTTCTACCCTAAAATATGTTGCATTACTTGCACATAAACTTGGATTGATTTATCTTCTTTTCCCTTTGAAATTTATATTTTAATCTGAGGAATGTGGGCTGTGGTGGCTGAATGGCAGTTCTTCAGCAGCATGATTTCCTTTTCCAAATGGTTAACTCTTGTAATTGTTTCTGTAATGTAAGATAATATTTCCTGCTAACAGTTATTTAGGATACTGTCATGGCAAGCCATAATTCAACCCCATTGCCTAGTGGCCCAAATAATGACCAAGGCTTGCCCCTAGCTGAATTATCATTCCTATGCTTTCTACTTTCCCTACAAGCACATAAACAAGTCTGTCTTTATGCCAAACTCTGAAAGACAAAGGAAAGCAGAAGCAATATTTTTGATTCAGAGCTCCGTCCTGCAGCTTCAGGGAAAGAGCTGCCTGTAGGACTACAAAGGCCTTGAAAAGGTTTTTTTAGTGACTTGGCTCATAGGATTTCTGGAGGCTCAATAGGCTCTTGTTTTTTCACATTTTTAATATGTCTATATAGAGCATCTACTGCAAATATTCAAGAGAGGATGATGTCCAATCTGACACTGAAATGGAAGGGTATTTGGGCTGAAGCTAAACTGCTCAAAGATCTTCAGCACACTGAAATTTAGACCAAAAATAGGAACTTTTGAGTCATCTGACTTATGACTAGTGGAAATACTGCTTTTAAAGAAGATTGTGCTTAATATCCTTTCTGTGGTTCTTTAAGAAGATGTAGATGTCAGGAAAGGACAGTAGCAATGTGAATGACATAGAAGGATGAGGTTTTGTCAGTAAACAGTTCCTGGGGAAAAAACTCATGTTTAAGTTCCTTCATATTAGTAATCCTGTTAAGGGTTGGCATAATAAAGGTTCACTGATTAATTTTCAAGCTGTAGCTTGCCTGTGATCCTTTTGGAAAGAAACAAAATTAAATGAAAATATGTTAAGACTATCTGACAATGACCCAAGGAAGTGGGAAACCATATATTTTAAGTCACTTATTGTGATCCAAAATGACATCATAATTCTTGGAGTTTAACACCATTCATGCTTTGGGGAGTCTGAATCATTGGAAGTAATATGCAAATTTATCTAACCTGGGAAATAGGTCTATGATTCATATAACTTTGGGCCAGGAATGTAAGCTTTGTAAGCTGCTAAAAGAATGTTTAATGTAAAAAGAGTGTGAAAAGGAAGGTTATAACTTAGGCTTTCTAAATAGTGATTCACAGACAGGATGGGTGGTAGGACAATTTGCCTGGCTAGATGTGGGAGCTGGGGTCAGTCATGGGTCACTCAAGGACACTTGAACTGAAATCAAGCCTGTTCTGGACTGTTGGAGAGTTTTGGATGGTGCTGGGGGTGCTCTGCAGATACTGGGCATGGACAGGGCAGGATGAAGGAGGTTTCTTTGAGCAAGCTGAGAAAAGGGCTCTTACCCTGTTGCAGGAATGTTTTGGGACTAGAAATGAAGAGTCATGACCTTGACTATTTCACACTGAAGAGGGGAAGATAACTCCAGATGAGGTGTGAGTGCTCCAGGGAGCATAAACTCCATATTGTACTTAATTAACCTGAGCCAGGCTCCATCCCTTCAGGCTCATGGAAAAGTGTGGGTGGCTGATGGAGTCTTCTGTTGCCGTGTGTGGTAAAGCTCATGACACTGCTCAGAGACTCTTGGGTTTGTGTCAGCAGGACAGAGAGGGGCAGTGGCTCCAGCCTCCTCTTGTTTGTGTTCTCAGGAGTCCCCCTGGGAACTGACTCACTGAAATCTTGCACTGGCAGAGTGGGTTCTGATTAATTTAGGTAGCCCAAAGCAGGAGCTGCTGGATAATCTCAAGAGGCTTTCCTGGAAGCCTTCAGTGCATTTTGTACCCTTCAAGGGGTGGAAGAGATGAGATAGGTGTCCATTAGGCAGCCGAGTTCAGGAGCTTATCTGCATTGCTTTAAGCTTGCTACATTCACATCAGCCCATAGAGAACCTCTTTCCTTGAGTGGGAAGAAGGAAAAATTCTTACTAATTCCCTAATACTTATTGCTCATAGGCTGCCTTGTCTTTTTCCACTCCAAAATGTCACATTGGATTCCTGATGGAATTGGAGATTTTTATCTTCCTTCCCTCTACTAGACCTCTGACTTTTTCTGGTTTTCTTCCACGCTGAAGACTTAATTTCTCACATATGCGAGACAGTGAAAATTAAACAAACAAGCTGGCAGATAGACAGAATGGTTCTTCATGTCTGGAAAGCTGCAATGAGCTGTGACTTAGGAATTACAGTGCTTCATATTCAAACTTTTCTTTTTGATGCATTGAGGTGGCACAGGAGCTGACAGTGACATATGGAGAAGGCCACCTTAGCAGGATTGAGGCTGTTATGTGATAAATGACACGGTATGTCAAAGGACTCCTGTTATCCATCATGCTGGCTTCCTCTCAACACACTCTCCAAAATGAGAGGCAGCTACACAAACACCTGGGGGAGGCTGTAGGTAGGGTCAGTGGTGTGCTCAAAAGAGAAAATAAGAAAGCTGGAAGTGCATGTTCTCATGGGCATAATAGCCTCTGAGTCTTGAGCTGAGAATTTTAAAATCTTTTTCTGTTGAAACTTCCAAAGTACCCCAGTTTTACATCTTTGTCAAGAATAAACCTCAGTTTCAAAAGTTGTCTCAAAAACCATGAAGACAAAAGGTTTCAAAAAGCCACCAAGTTTAGTTCTTAATATCTATGATTTTTCTAAAGCCTGTTTAGCACCATGTTTTGGACTGGAAGCATGGTTCTGTCCCCTGATTTTCCCTCTTTTGTCAGATTTCTTTTCTTTCTTCCTTTCACCTCTGTTTGGTAGTTTGGGTCTGAAGTGCAGTGGAATGAAAGGCTCACAGGCAAAGTGGTACAAGTGCTGTTGTAAAGGTAAAGGTGATAAAAGAGTCTTGAAGGAAGGAACAGGGCTTTGACTCTCAACACATCTGATACAGGAACATTGTAGGACATTTCCCACTTGTTTTGACTATTCAAGTTAAGCAGTAATGGGGCAAGCTTTCACAGCTCTATGTCTCCCACTGCTGGAAATTGTGTGACTTGATCTCAGACTTCTTCTTTCTGTGTCACATTTAACCCAACTCTTAATTTTTAAAAATTCATTTCATATTGACACATGCACCAGTGGCTGTTCAGGAGGATCAAAGGATATGGTGGCATGACAGGCACCTATCCATTTCAAACTCCTGAAGTCCATGTCTCTTTTTTTCATCAGCCATAATGGCTGTTCTTTCCTCTACATGATTAATGGACTCTCAATAGCTATGTAGTCTATAAACCTAGACAAGACAAGCAGTCTGTCTCTTTTGATCCCTGAACTCCTAAAAGCCTGAGCCTGACTCTGCTTAAATGGTGCTTATGTGCCCACATGCACAGTAGTAATTGGTGCAAAATATCAAATGTCACTACTTGACATTTCATTCATAACAGTCACATTTAAAGTAAAGGCTTTAACTTGATGATTGGCCAGTGTCAAATTATCTGGGATGGTCTTCATGTTACAAATGTCAATCAACAAATTAATTAGTTTGGAGATAATTTAATCAGAGCCCATCAGTGAACTGGCTTGAGGAAATCCCCTTGCATCCAGATTATTCCCACAGCCTGATTGCAAACTAGATGAGAGTACAGCCTTGGAGAAGGGGGTCTACATCTTCTCTTGCTCCTTTGGCAAATCCATTTCTGGGAGGATGGAATTTCCAGTCCCTCGGGTGCATCTGTTCTGCAGTTCAGTGCAGGACTTCAGGTTCTACAGTTCCTAGAAGCTGATTCCTAGAAAAAAATTTGCTAAACACAAACCAACTCAAATATATAGATAAGTCAGGCCCCTCCAGCTCCCAGTGCTGCTGTGCTCCACTTCATTTGACAGTACAGATTTTCCTTCACAAACCCTTCATGATACAAGACATTTATTTCAGCTGTTGACCCCCATCAATGACCCCTCACTGGGAGATCAGGTATAGAGAACCAGGCTATTATCTGCCTTCCACTCACATATTTCTAATCAAAGCAGCCAATTTTGCTAACTCCTACACCTGAAGTCACAGTGAGGCAGACCTGGCTGAGTACAGAGAAAAGAAGTGCTTGGAATGGCATAGCCAGGGATAAGAAATCCTAAGGTTAAGTCTGAAAAAGAAAAGTTAAGCTGGGGAAATTCTAAATTCCAGTTTCATTTAATATAAGAAGTCATAAGAAACACTAGAGTGAAGAAGAGCATCTCTATACCCTCCATGCATCTCTCCGTGATCCTTTAGCTCCCTGCAGTGAGCTCTGGTAGAATGCTGCAGTGTATTCTGCTTTCAGTGTGCTTAACACAAAAGAGGTTAAAGAAACCCCCACAACAATTGAATAAAATCCAGAGGAGCTATGACAAGAAGATACCTTTTCAAATATTATAAAGGTTAATGCTTGCTCCCGTTACAACACCTTTTGAGTCATTCTGTTCTGGGTGTTGAATTCTCTTTAAACTCAGACAACCCTGGAAAGCGACCCCTGTGCACTGCCTTCAGGAGAGGAGCAAGGCCATGTGTCATCTTCTGCTTTGGTCTGCAAAATCTATAGCCCAGGCTATGAGCCATCACTTTTGTCATTACCTGTCATCAGAGGAATCTTGTTAAACAGGGCAGTAATCCTTGATGATGTGTCAAACACTTGTGCTGTTCCCTCCCTTGGAGCACTAATTTTGCTTGATATCTCTTTCTTGCTTACCCTCCAACATGATGTAGAGGTGTCACTTCGTTGTATTTGAATGTTTTAACTGCATTTTAGTAACAGATAAATGAGGCCAGTACCTTGTAACCTGATGGAGCAATCTGTCAATAGCTTACAGTCACAAATGATGGACTGGCATCTCAGGCTGGATGGTGAAACTCAGCCCTTGACTTTGATTTTCACTTTTTTTTCTGGTTTAAAGGTCCTGGAGGCTGTAATTGCTTTTTTGGGACAGATAATATTGTATTCTTAGCTCTGGATTGGAGAACAGCTGTTGTCTTCAGTTTCTTCATGTTTCACTGTCTGGTTTATAATTATAGTCTATAAATTGTGTTAGGATTTTTGGTAACAAGGAGTGCACTGAAAATTAGATTCTTTCCAGTGTTTGCAGGAGACAGGGAAGGAAAAGGAACATTGTCAAGTGATGAGAGTGTTGTTTTTCTCATCTTTCTGGGTTTTGGGTGCGTTTGGCATTTTTTCCAGGATTCCAGTGCGATGTTTGCCCAGTGAGATTTGGATTTGCAGCATGAACTTTCAGCCAAAACCTCCACAGTGCAGAAGCTTATTAACCATAGGAGACTGATATTAACATCATTTCCAGAGAAGGATCTGGTTTCTCATTTGTAATTCTGCTCTGTAAAGCTAATGGAAGATGCTCTAAGCAAAGTCCTGGGTCTCTGTGTGTAAACAAACCAATACTGAGAAACCCCCAGAGTACCAAGCGGGTTTTTCTTATGCTTTATACCTTTTCAGTTATGTGAAAAGAAATGTAAATATTTTGCTTGTTTTTCCTTGTTATCCCAGCATATGGTGTTTTTCCCCTTGCTTTACACCCACAGGGAGTTAGATTGTAATTTCTTTCCAGTTCAGAATCTGTCTCTCTTTGTCTTACACTTCTGCCCTTTCCTTCTCTGTGAATATCTCTCTCCCCATGCTGTTCTCCTTCTGGCTTTTGTCTCCCAGTCTCCCACTTTTCATTTTTATTTATTTTTGCTTTGGTAATTCACTGGGATTTTTAAAAGTTCATCTTTAGCATGATGTGGACCAAGGATCTTGGAAGCTCCACAATCATTGCTTATCATTATTGGTGGGGACTGCTCAGAGAAATGTTTGCTGTTGTTTCCTGGTAGTAGAGACATTGAAAATAGTTCATTTTGTCAGATGGGTTCAGAGAAGGACATTAACCAGGGCAAGCTTGAGCCCATGGGACATCACGTGGGGTTTAACAAGAACAAATGCTGGTGGCTGAGAGGCTGGACATGACCCCATCCATGTGCTCTGGCAGCCCAGAAACCCAAACACACCCTGGGCTGCATCCAGAGGAGCGTGGGCAGCAGGGCAGGGAGGGGATTCTGCCCCTCTGCTCCACTCAGGTGAAACCTCACCTGCAGAGCTGCCTCCAGAAGGACATCAGCCTGCTGGAGCAAGCCCAGAGGAGGCCACCAGGATGATTAGAGGGTTGGAGCACCTCTGCCATGAGGAAAGGTTAAGAGAAATGAAAAGAGAAGCCTTTGGGATGACCTAAACGTGGCCTTTCAGTACCCCAAGGAAGCCAACTAGAAAGAGACTGTTTACAAGGCCTGGACAAAAGGGAATGGCTTCAAAGTAAAAGAAAGGAGGTTTAGATTAGATACCAGGAAAACATTCTATATTTTGAGGGGGGTGAGGTGCTGGAACACACTGCCTAGATAAACTGTGGCTGCCCCATTCCTGGAAGTGTTCGAGGCCAGGCTGGATGGGGCTTGGAACAACCTGGGATCATGGAAACTGTCTCTGCCCATGGCAGGAGTGTGGAGTGAGATGACCTTGAAGGTCCCTTCCAACCCAAACCATTCTAGATCTCAAAATTCTGTAGTTAGAGAGGGCAGGTTCCCCACAGCATGTAGGAAGGTTTCTCCAGCTGTTCTCAGGTAGACTAGTTGTTATCTAGTTTTGTTATCCAATATTCCAGGAGTTATTTAGGGTACTGTGTGTTTTAGGAGCTGTAGTACTTGTTGGAAAAGTGTGTGCTTTATGCCAGCTATTCTCACTTTACCCTATTGTGATGGATATTAGGTCTTGTTTCCCTTTCTGGCCTCCCTCTGCTGCTCTCACAATATACCTCAATCTGGGGAAACTCTGGCCTAGCAGTTCTCCTGAAATTGTAAAATAATCCTTCCTTTTAGATTCATTAAGTAGCTTTGCTCCCTGTTGGCCTGTGCTATTACAATATTTCCCCCTATTACTTATGTAGACTGTATTATATTAAATAAGAGAGAGTGTTAGATGGTCTAATTAACAGCATTCAGAATCTTTAGTGTAGCTTAAACTTTCCTCAGATCTGGAACAAGCTCAAATCCCAGGAAAAAGATTCCTGGGTTTATATCTTCCAAATCATAGCTTTCATTTCTGTAGCAATATCCCTTAATCTCCAAGAAATAATAAGTGGTGCTTGTAAATTCTCTGACTAACAGTTCAGTAATTATGATATTAATGACAAGTATGAAACAGGTGTAGTGGGGAAGAATTACAAGAGAAGTGCAGCCATCAAGCTTGAAAATGGCAGCAGATTTCTCTGTTTCTCCTCCTTGAAATTCTTTAGCCTAAGTGAAATAAAATTGTCTTTGATCACTTGTTTAAAAATTGTGTTAGTCCATTTATCTGTAGCATGTATGGAAGGGCCCCAGGATTCCATGACTTACTGTAAACATCTCTGAGTTTTCACTCTCTGTATCTGCATTTGGTGCCACACATCCCAAATAATTAAAAAAATACCTCAGCAGGTTAAGAAAAGAATTTGAAATAATTTAAAAGCCACATTGTGGGTTTTATTTAGAGAAAATGAACTGGTATATTGTTTTTTTTAGTTCTGTGGTATGAATAAAACATTTGTCTGTGTGGAGCTGATTGTAATGTAATATTCCTTTTGCTTCCAGTAGGGATTTGGGAAAGGAGTTGCTTTTATAAACTGTCCTACCTGGAGGTGAAAAAATATAAGTGTCTAACAGGGAACATGAATGAGTATTGTATATAATTTCTGGATTTTTAAACAATATTGTGTCAGACTTGCTAATGGTATATTTGAAAGGAAGATCACCTTATTTATTCAAAGTGATCTGTGACATATCTGCAGTGCATCTGGGTATAGAAAGGTCATGTATCATATATATATATATATATATATATATATATATGCATCGATTTACTAAAGAGAAAGGTTCACTTTTTTCCTCTCTTTATTTGTTTTGAGCAATGATTTTTCACCATTTGTGATTATTTCCCCCCTGCTACTTTGAAGTGCAATGTAGATGTTTATAGGCAACAGAAAGAAAACATGTTTTCTTCTTCACCATGCAATGTAATAACAGATGAAAGGAAGGTAAAAAATCATAATAAAGAATTGACAGGCAGCACATGGCAACTTGGTCCAAGAGGACAAAGCCTGACATTTGTAGACATCATCAGATTAAATAGGGGACACCAAGTGTCAATACTGAATTCTGAGCAGGCCATTCTAATGATGATAGGATGGGATGGAAAAACTTTCTAAGTTTGCTGAGGTAATTTTATGCCCAGGAGCAGAAGGAATAAGAATTGTTATTACCTTCTTCTAAAGAGCTTATTTTAATGTGCAGCATAATGCCCTCAGTTCTAACAGAGATATCTTTGGCATTGGAATATGAGCCTGTGAATGTTCTGAAAATGCATATTCTGCTGGCCAGTCATACAAAATAGGAGAGCAGTGGTTTGATTAATTTGCTTGTTTCAGGAAATGGTAAATAGCTTTCTAGATGGTCTTCTGAGTAACATTGTGTGAAGCATTTCTACAGCCTTTAGCTTGAAGGGCAAACTGGCCAACACAGGTACCTTAGGTGTGGGTCTTGTTTTCCTACAGCCCACTGGAAATTCACAATTGCTCTGCTGGTAACTGAAAATGTGCTGTGTAAATTTCTCTCTTTTTTTGTTTGATTGTTGTTTTTGTTGTTTGGGTGGTTTTTATTTGTTGTTTTCCCCTCCATCTTAAGAACAAAGTGTCTGCTTTGTGCACCAGTCAGAAACTGGCAGGGAAACATCTGGCTTAAACATCTGCTGGCAGAGGAATGTAACAAGTAGTGAACACTGTGTGTAAAGATTGTGGTGGCAAGGAAACCTTTCCTTTGGGAACAGCAAAAGGAAGATATGGATGCTCTGTTGCCATTGCAACTCTTGCTAGGACCTGATGTTAGATGTGCACACACAATCTCTTGGAGAATATCTGTTTACTGTGTAGGAAACCTGGAGAGGTGTTCATTAAAAATGTAACCCACGATTTGGCCATAAAATGCAGGGCATGGCTTCCCCAAGTGTTGCACAGACATTTCCTGTGTGGACATTCTGAGCTGAGTTTGAAACACAGATATGTGATCGGGTTAATGGAGCAGCAAAGACATATTTGCTGTTGGAAGCAGACAGCTAAATAATAATAATAAATCAGTAAGTAAATAAATAAAACTCAAGCAGCTCTCTTTTCTGAATGCAATTAAGGAGCTGTGTCCATTCAATCAGCATAGTCACTTTGCATTTGATGAAATCCTGGGAAGTGGATGTAAATAATGCTTTGAGAACATAGCTGACTCAAATGTCCCTTTGTAATGATGGGAAACATGTTTTGGAATGATTTTCAACTCAGCTCACTGAACCAGAATACCCAAGGAAGTGATTTCTTCCTTCAAGGCTCTTGAGTTACTCAACACATATGAAAGTAAAAAAAAAAAAAATCCAGCCATTTGTCCTAAGCTTTTTTCTTGACACTTCCCCTGCTTCAGGAGGATTTAATAACCTGTAAGAAAAGGGATTTTTCTGAGTTTATTCCTATTATTATTTTATTCAAGTGGTATCTCCCAAACTGCTGCTGCAGCAAGATTATTTTAGCTTCTTAAGGGAGAGATTAGGTCAATAATAAAACACTGGGATCTTTGAGCCTCCACTCTCCTTAAAAGTTTTTTACCCTGGAGATTTTTTTTGTGGGATGCAAGTACAGTTTATAGCAGAATTTGTGACGGATGCTAACTAATTTACCTTGGAACCTGTTCCGAAACATTATCATTGCTTCAAATAACATCCCTGCTGAGATGGTAGATGTGAGTGGAAGTTGGCAAAGGGAAAAGCAAGAAGGAGGAGACCCCCTGAGGCATTCCAGGAGAAACAATGATGTAACCTGTCACTGAATTATGCAAGGAATTGTTAGGGAACTTGCTATGGGCCATGACAAATCATCCCTGGAGGACCCCATAGGATGAACAGAAGTGGCTGTGAAGGAACACAATGAAAGCCCAAAGCTGTCGCTGTCTGCAGGGCTGAGTGGCTTTGGGCATTTATCTTCCTGACCCTGTTAGAAGAGGAAGACCTGGTGATTATTTGTCCTCTGGAGTGAGGCAAGAGCATAAGGATTTATTAGAGTAAACAGGGATCTTGGAATAAATGGTGACAGCAAATCAGTCTCCAGTTATGGAATGATCCTGTTCCTTTTGTTGGCCAACAGCAGAGATCTTTAAATTAGGTTAATTCCTGCTTGTACCTTTTCTCTTCCAAAGGGGAAATTTAAACTCTATATTGGAAAATCTCCCTAGCATGGGAAAAAGAAATCACCTATTTCTTTTCAATGTCCATTAATTGTTCTCTGTGACAGGTTGAAGAATCATTTGAGGAGAGAAGGATTGAACTCTGAGGTCTTTCTGCCAACTCAAGACAGTGAGCTCTACCCAAGGAGCAGTGCCAGTAGCATAAGTTAGGACAGCCCTGTGGCATTCCTTTTTCTTCCCACTGCCAGGCCAGACATCCCATTTTGGCAGTGCTGGGCCCAAGCCCTCCCATTCCAGCAGCTTTCTGGTGTCAGTGATAAACAGTCTGCTCACAGGGATGGGGCTGGCATCCCTTCCCAGCCCTTGCAGCAGCAGGCAGTGCCTCTCCTGCCTGTGTGCCAGCACTGTGTCAGAACAGGAAAACCCTTGCCAAGGGGAACTTCTCCTTGATGCTTTGCCCATCAGGCAGATAAAGGGACAGACCTGTAGGAGGCAGGAAGGGAACTGGCAGCTCCTGAGCTACCCTCATCTTTATCTACAAAAGACCTCCTGGCCTAGTTAATGTCTTTATGTTATTTAGACAACAGTTTATAGTAGAGAAGCTCCTCTTCTTCTGGAGCTTCACACTTGGAACAAACTGAAAGAGAAGAGGTGTATGTGCAGAGGATGGTTGGTATTTTTTGTCTTGTCTTCAATGTGACAACTTTCAGCACTTTGGGTAGTGTTGGTTTGATTTTTTCTTTTCTTTCAAAGCTTGCTTAACTCCTGGAGAGGTGGAGAGATTATTTTCTCTGCATAAGAATGAAATGTGAAATTCCTGAGGAGCACTGGAAGCTTGACATGAAACCCTGCAGTGGAGAGATGTGTGTTGTGTTGGTGTGTTGTTGCCCATGAGATCTATTTTGAGTCTCAACACCTTTTTTTTTCTAAATGTTGAATGGACTTTACTGGGGGATCCAGGAAGGCAAAGATGGGATAGCTATCTACCACTAGTCAAACAAAACAAAGTAAGAAAATGATTGTTCAAGTGGATGTTAAGCTCTAAGTCCTTTTAATTTTGTCAGTGTCTTCTAGTGGTGCAATTCTCTTAGATTTACACCAGCTGAATGAGAGCTTTACTTGTACCCTTTAGAGGCTGGACTCAGAAGGATTCACCAAAATGGATCATTTAGGGCCAACTTGAATATTGAGGAAGGATTGAATTTGTGGGTTTGGATGTAAACTATCATCCTGTTAATTCATCCTTAGCATCTGTGACCCATTTGATGCAGTATTTTTTCTTAAGAGCAGCCATGCTGCAGAAGACACGAGAATCCTCTCAGATGAATTTGAGGATGTGACCATCCTAATCTTTAATCTTTGGAGAATGGCTCAAAACTGTAATCATGAGGGTGGAGTTTTTTTGTTTTAAAGTGACTTTACTTTGACATGCAGTGATTATGTTTTTGGCTGTTTGAAGACTTAGCCCTCCTCCCCATCTGATGGTGTAAATCCCCGTCCTGTGCCTTGTCCCAGGGCAGCTGTATTCACCTGACTGCAGCGCTGCACTGGAACCACACCAAGCACACCTGTGAAATCAGTGTTTTACTGCTGTTTACACACAACTGCAGTTAGTGCCTTGCTGCTGGAGAGCAGCTGGGGCTGCTGACAGGCCAGCTGCAGCCTCCACCGCTGGAGAGGAGCGTGCAGGGATGACAGAGGATCCAGCCCTGCCGTTCCCTAATCGCAGCTGGGATTGTGCAGCTGTGGAGTCACACCAGCAGAAATACATTCAAAGCTGCAATTCAGTGAGCCTGCTTTTCAGGCCAACAAATTTGCCTTGTGAGCTGGAGAGAAATGAGCTCTATAGACCTAATTTTTTCTTTCTTTCTTTCTTTTTTTTCTTTTTTTTTTTTTTCTTTTCCTACTTGCAATCCCTTTTTGCTGTCTGTCACTGGTAATTTTCAGTGCTCAGGAATAGAGATAAGCATCCTTCATGGCATCCTTTGAGGACCACAAAGTAATTGCTTTTCAGGCTGTGAACAGCTTAAAAAAAACCCTATGAATGTTTTGCTCTCTTTGAATCATCATTTTTCCATTTTTCTCAAATGTTTACTGTGCAATCCCAGGCAAGTCATTAAACTGTTTTGTAGTTACTTTAGCCATCTATACTGTGATGGCAGTAATACCTTAAAGAAGCTTTTTGGGCTTAATTTAATGATTATATAATTGTTTGAAATGTCCCAGTGTTAGTCTGAAAAGAGATGGTCCTATTGAAATGGAGATTTCACACTGAAAGTACATTCACTGCACTCTGAGGGAGGATAGGGATGCTTAATTTTTTGTAAAGAGGGTAGATCTTTATTTTGGGCATTAAAAATGGCAAAAAAATATGACTGGTTTGGTGTACTTTTTTCCCTCACTAGCAAATTTTTGTGATTGAACTTGCCAGCTGCTCAGAAAAATCAACTTTTTGGAAAATTGTTTATATTTTTCTCTGGTTATAAACGTTGTTATATCTTAACAAAAATTACAGCTAAATTAATTGACATTATTAAAATTTGTCAATTGTTGTGCAAAAGCAGCTTAGATTTTTTTTTACTCACATGAATATGTGTGAATCACTTCCATGCATTTGTTCCTATCTAATATATATGGCTTTATTAATTACATGATATTATTGGAATGAAGGTGGTCTAGAAAGGTAGAACAGTGGCCAAAGTTTTACCTAGATCTTTTCTTGTAGGCATCAAGTGACTTCCCTTGCTTATAAATAGTGCAAAAATACAAGAGAAGCCAAAATAATTGGAAACCTTGTGCAACCTTTATTCCACCTGATCAGAATGACCTGCTTGAATTTGCACATTGATTTTTGCAGAGGATATTTCTGTGAGCTTATCTGTATTGACTAAATGTTATGCAGCTGAGTCTTTATTCTCTCTTGGGCCTGAGTGGTAGAATTAGCTCAAAGAACAAGGAATGCTGAAGAAATTAAAAAGGGAAAAACACTATTGGGTGTAATCAGGAATTATTCTAGAGAATTTGTTAAGCCTTTTGTTGTTATTTTAAGCAAACACCACTCTTGTTTCTCTTTCAACTCCATCTTGAAATTGAGAAAATTTTATTCCTCTACTTTTTTAATGTGATTCTACTGAGAGAGACACCATGGTTACATCTGCATGGAAAACAATACCTTGAAGTCTCCTAGCAGTGACAGAATATTGTCTTTTTTGGCAGAAAATTTTGAAAACCTTTTGCGTCCAAGCTGGATCTTAACACTGTTTCTCCTTGGAGGCAAATGTTGTGCTGCCCTGTAAATGCAGTATATCAGTGCAGCCATCCACCTGTTGAGCCTAAATGTGTATTAACAGTGAAAATGTGTTCAGCTCTTCTACACAGATATGCAAAATATATTTTTCTCTATAAGGAGGTTAAAATGAGTTTTCTTATATAGACAAACTGTAAACTGTAGCCCTTGGTTGTTGATTTCTATAAAGATAAACAATATGGGCCTATTCTTTCTGTTGTTTGAGCATGCTGAGTTGGATCAGCCAGGAGATATAAATTACTTTTAGTGACAGTGTGTCAATATTTTATCCATGGGCCTTCCAAGTAGGAGAGCTGTAGCTGTAGATTATCCTTCTCTGTGTCTTACAATAAGTGATATAGAGGTTGCATTACAGCTCTCTTCTTTTTTCCTTTTCTCCCTGTCTCAATAAAGGGCTCTGTCAGCCTGGTGCTTTGTCATCTACTTTCCAGTGAAATATTTCAATTTTTGATCAGGACATGATATTCTCAACTCACTGAAAAGGGGCAGTGCCACTTATTTGAAAGATTTTTTAAACATTCTGCTACCAAACTGGGAGGCTGATTGTCAATTTTCTTCATGGGTTTCTTCATGATTATCCATCCATCCCCACATATTCACATATACACAGTTTGTACCCCGTTTAAAAGATGATTCTTCTATTATGTTACATTAAAAACAAATGTGTTGAGGGGTTGGCAGGGAAGAGCTAAGGGAAAAAAAGCCCAAAATGTTTGGATAAAGTACTGTATCCTCCATTCTGGAAAATTCTGCTGATGCTTCAAGCATCCTGATTCATATTAAGGAGAGAGTTAAAAATGAATGCTAAGGACCATAAATTAGTTGACCCAATCCTTTTTTTTTTTCAGGAAGCTAGATAAGAATTTCCTGACTTTGGAAGATGCTGAGTGCTTGCAACTCCATTGAACTTCAATAGGCTATGATGAATAGCTCCATATTTTGAAAAATCAGGTCATTTATTTCAGTATTCAAGTAACTTCACTTTACAAATCTGTTTCAAGAGGGAATTTTTTGATCGTACTAGTCCCCAATTAAAATTTGTCAATTGCTATGCAAAAGAAGCTTAGATTTTTTGCTCACATGAGTATATATGAACCACTTCCATGCATTTGTTCCTATCTAGTGCCCTAGTTTTTCTTTACTAGAAAGTTCCAGCAAGGCTTGGACTGTTAATATGTTCAGCAAGGTACCCATTGCAAATCTCTCAGCTCCCCTGAGATTGTGATAGCACCTCTTAGGAATTTTAAGTCTTTCTGTGCATCCTGAATTCTCAGTGCCAGCTTTACTTAGCACTTAAATGAGCTCTCTTAAAACTTTGTCCAAATCTTGCCTGGGTTTGTGAAGCTTTCTGGAGAATTTGTTGGTTTTTTTGTTTTTTTTTTTTTTTCTCTGACAGGAATTCTATCTGTTGCTGCTTGTTATATGTGTACATTTAATTTTTTTTCCTGACTGTTTTGCGGTGTTCTGCAAGCCCATCAGGTTTCTCTAGTGGATACTTTATTTTAATAAGTGTGTATTGAATGCTTCGTTTAACTTCACTGTTTTGAAGTGCCCAGAGACACCATGCTTGGATGAGCAGTTATGTAAGTGCAATTTGTTGTGGATTTTTTTAGTATCAGAATTAGGATTCAGCTGAGGTTTGAAGGCTCACAGTGCATGTGTGTGGGGGAAAGTAAACAAATAAAGGAGAGTTTAGTGCATCTACACACAGAACCCTGAACTGCCTTTCCTCCCTGTGACTACTCTGCTCAGTCCCCCAAGTGCCCTTCCAGCCCTGCTGCAGTGCCTGATGTCTGAGGATGCTCTGAAGGATTGGATTGATGCTGGCAGAGGGCTGAGTTTGTCTTGCAGAGAATTCCAGATGCAGAGCTGTTCTCTCTTTGTGTCTCCTCGCCATTACCATTATTCAATAATTATTGCTTGTGTGCCTGCCCTGGTGAAGGGTTGCTTTATTGATAACACTTTGTTGTCTGCAGGCTGCATGTGTGGTCCTTGTGGTAGTTGCCAGATTTTATACAGGGACAATCCAAATCCATAATTTTTCTGGTATTCCTAAAACACTTTATTTCCTTTGCCTGGGCACTGGAGGAGCTCAATCTTTCCTCTGTTACTCTTTACCTGAGACACTTACAGAAGGTGCACATGTTTTTGAGCAGGAAGCTCCACAAAAGAGTGAATGGTGTTTGGAGATTTTATTTTAATTATTACTCTTTAAATTTTTTAATTTTTTCTCAGTAACTTCAATGACTTATTAAACCACTTGCTATGCATAATTTCCTAGCTCTTGCAAAAAACAGTCTCCAGTTATGGTAGTGATGGTATTTTTAACTCACAGCTCAAGTCCCTCAAAGCCTTCATGGTCTCCAGGAATATGTGAGGGAATCAGGCACAGAGTTAGCCAAGAGTTCACAACACTGGAGAGAAGTGTTGTGTAGGAGTAGAAAGATACAACGTGCTGGCAAAGAAAAAATTCAATTATATATGTCTGGTAAAATGGAAAATAGCCACATCCTTTTCAAGGAAGATGAAATATATAACAAAAAATAAGAGAAAGTATTTTCATAAGGGTTTTTGGGGGGGGTTGATTATTTTTTCTGGTGGCGTGGCGTATGTTGTTGATTGTTTTGGGTTTGTTGTTGTTGTTGTTTCCATAGAACCACTTGGGTTGGAAGGGACCTTAAAGATCATCTATTTCCAGCTTGCCTGTTTTAAAATGGAAGCTGGATTGCAAATGGGTCTGATCCATAAATATTATTCACCTGCACGGAGGGGAACATTTATTGCAAAGAAAGCAAACAGTGTTTTATAGGAACTGCTGGCTCCTCAATGGAATTCACAGGCAGAGTTAGAAATCCCGTGTCGCAAAGGAGAAATATGAAAAGCCTGGATTCATATGTATCATTGCTGAGTAACCTGTAAGGAAATGTTACTGTATTGCAGAGAGATAATTGCTGTGCAGGTAGCCTGTGAGGTTAGACCTAGAGGTCAAGTCCCAAAACGCTGTAGCCCCCCATAGTGGGAATTTCCAGTGATGCTGAAGATATAGCTGTAATGTCTTCATAATCATACTGAGTTTACAACAGCTGGGAAAAAAGGTGGAGTGGAGGTGGGAAAAAGAGGGGAAATCCTTCTAGGAGGAGCAACAAACAATCCAGTGTTATCTTCCTTAGCCAGCCCACTGCTTTGCAAAGGAAAGAGTGAGCAAATTTTGTTCTTGGGTTTGTGTTATTTTGTAAGCTACAAATCAGCATATTTCAGTTAATTCTGCTTTTTCAGAACTATAATTTACTAACGGAGAAATTATGTCAGCCACTATAAATCACAAGAGCCTCTTGTGCATTGAGGGCCCTTTTTGTGCTCCTACACTGAGATGAGTGACTTGGTGACACAGAAAAGCCATCCTGTGCCAAGCCTTTCTTGGAGAAGGGAACAGCATCTTTTTTGACCAATGGTGCTTTAATACTGAGGGGTTAATATGTCACCCTACTTGGCATTACAGGGGACAGCCAACACTGCCTAATCTAGATCAGCAGTGTTTTAAACACTTTTTTGTAAAGCTTATTATTAACCTCGCTCCAGAAATCAACAGAACAAATTTGGCAAAACAACCTTTCAGCCTCCTACGGGGCCAAAAATATATGTGCTCAAAAGGCATCTTATTTTGGAACACCACCACCTCATTATTATGCAGGTGTGACTTGCAGAGATTTATCCCTGCTGCTTGTTTTTATTGAAGATGGCTGAGGTGATGGAGAATGGGTCACACTGCACCTCAGCTGGGGAGGAGTGGCTTCAGGCTTCCTCACCTTCATCTCTCTGAGGGATTCTTGGTTTCTTTCTCTTTTTTTTCTTTTTTCTTTCTTCTTTGCCAGCTGAGAGGTCACTGTCCTGTTTTGCTGTGAGGTGTCAGCTGGCTGAAACAAACCTGAATCCCATAGAAAGCTTTGCAGGTGCCAGGGTAGCACCTCTTGGACTACCTGGCTAAGGATGGATTGTAGAAAAAGCCACTGGACATCTGAAGCCACTGGAGTACATCCTTTTTCGTTATTTTTTCCCTGAGTCTCCACACAACTTGCTTGTGATTATCACTTAATTCTATGATGCTTTGCCCTTCTGCATTGTTTGTTTTGGTTTAAGTTTTAGAACAATCATCTGCAAATTGCAATTCTTAGTGCTCGTTTATATGCAGGGATTGCACTGATTTAACGAACAGATTTTTAAATCAACTCAGTTAATTCTATGCAACCCATATGTGTGCAATTAGCTTAAGTCAGTTAAGAATCCTCTTCAGCTCTATGGATACAAGCCACATTTTAAAATAGGAAAGGATACAGGAATTAGAAACAGGCTAAGGGACATAAATTTAAAGTAAAGTTTTAGTTAATGTGATATGCTTTCATCAGCTGTCAGGTTCTATTCCTAGTTTTTCATTGATTTACTGCTTTGCTGCATGAGTGGCTTCACTTCTCAATATCCCTGCCTGCAAAATTAGGATTTGCTGACATTGCTTGTAGGAGAATATAAGTGGGGCTGTTTGGGATAATGTTTTTCAGGGTTTTTTTTGTTTTTGTTTTAATATATTTTTCCCCCACAGAAAGCTTAAGCTTTTCTGTGAATAATGGATAATCAAAACTGGAGCCAAATCTTCCTATTTAAAAGCAGTGCTTCCATTGGGAAGTGTCCTCACAGGGTCATTTGGGAGTTGTTTGGGTGCCCTTGTCCAGGCTCTTCCAGCCAAACTACAACTCCCATGTTGCACCATGATCCTGCATCTCACTGAGCTCCTGCCATGGAGTCTTGATGCTGCATTCAGGGAAAATGTATCCCCTCAAGGAAATGCTCTGAAAGAGAGGAACAGGAGCCTAATAAACCTTAAATTCACATTTTCTGAGACATCTCCTTAAGCAGTTGTGATGTTTTGGATGGTAAAATTTGGAGTTTTGACAGAAAATTCAGAGTTTTCTGCAGAACTGGTGTTGGATTGGTGAGGCAAAGTCAACACTTTCTGCAAAAAGTCAATACTTGTTATAAGAGCTGAAAAGTGAATTTTTCACCCAAAACCAGTGTCTAAACATGCTGTTCTAAGGCTTTTTTATTGAATAAAGTATCCTCAGAAAAGACTCTTGAAATAACCCCATGTTGTGGATGATAACCTAGTTTTGATTTGTTCCCTGAATCCTTATTTGCCCCTTCATAAAATAGCACAAAACTTTTATTACTTGAACTTTTCTCATAGGTGACAGTGCAAAGTGTGTGCAACTGCAGGTGAATGAATTATCTGGTATTTAATGGTTACTGCTATTACAAATACAAAAAAAAATAGAAATGAGCTGGGCATCCTTTGGTGTGGAACTGGGATGATGATGCTGTTTGCTCACTTTTCCAGCAGATCAGGTGAGCTCCTTGTCTTGTTTGATAATGACATTGGCAGCATTAGCTGGGGCAGAGCTCGTTCTGCATCTCTGGGTGATTTGTGGCCGAGTGTGACTTAATGAAATGTGTCCACAGAGAGAAAAGGAGCCCTTCTATCAGAGGCAGCTGAGCAAGGCTGGAGACAGGGTACATGCATTGAACAGGAAGAGCACAGATTGCATCATTTATCTTGGGAAGCAAGGAATTGTCCATTGTGACAAAATCAGTCAGACGCAGCGGGTAAAACGCTGAGGGTTCATTACGCTAATTAGTATCAGTGCTCAGCTGTAGGAAGGCAGGAAAAAAACCTGGCAGAGTGATATCCCAGGATGGTGTTTGTCCAGGAGGAAGAATTGTGCATCATGGATGGATCAGTCAGTACTGGGAGGGGAGGGTGGTGCAGCAGCCACGGGCTGAAATGAGACAGGTTCTTTCGCTGGCACCCTTAAATTGGTTGGCACCCAGGGAGCACAAGTGTCACCCAGGACATGAATCTGGCATTGTGCATGTGTAGGGTGCCATTTAAAAAAGAGAAGAGAGTAGTGAAAAATTTCCTCTTAAAGGCTTGGTGATAAAATAAATAGGCAGCATTTCACAGTGCAATTGAAAAAACACCATTGTTTGGTGCTTTATGGGAATCTCTTAGGAGATGCTGACTTTTTGGCCTTGTTTTTCATCATCTGGCCAGTTAAACAGGGCCAGCCTGCCTTGGTGCTCCAGTGCTAACTATGGTCTTTAATCTTGATAAAAACCAGTTTGGTAGAAAGATGTGGTGCAAATGAGGTTTGAGGACATTTAGCATTTCAGTAGGTCAAGTAAGGATGGGATTGTGATTTGGACATAAGAATGAAATACACACCTGAACAAAAGAGATATGGAATAGGGATTGTAGCTCCTGAACTCCCAGCTGGTTTGGTTATGTTGGGAAGTTAAATTGCTCTTGAGCCTGGTTCTGTTGTACACATTTTGCATTCATGTTGCAGTCAGAAGGATGGGAAATAAATTGTTGACTGCAGTAATGTTTATGACAACTGTTTCATTGTAAAGCCTCCAAAATTTACATTGTTCTGGTGATATTCCATTTCTGAAGTAATCATTGGCATCACAGGGCCATATCAGGATGCAATGTAGTCATTATGATTTCAGCCCATGGACTTGAACAAAGCCAGAGTCAAAGCCAGAAAATAATGGTTATATTTCTGACCCCCTCCATTACAATATGAAGGAGCAGCTTTGCTGCTGCTGCTGCTGCTTCCTAACATCACCAAGTCTTGATCTCTGGAATGATTTCAAATGAAGAGAAATAAAGGATTTTCCATCCATCTTATTTTTCTTTTTCTCCATATTACTCTGAGTCTTCTGAATGGCAGGACCATAACAACTTAATACAAATATTTCAGTTTTCATCCTAGGCTGCTGTTATTTATAAAGTCCAGCATGCTGTGTCTGGTTGAAGCTGCCTCATGCTGCTCAATGGCATCTTGATGTTTACTTGTGTCTGCTGCTTTTATACAGAAACTCTCATCCTACATTGGTACTGCTGTCTGCTTTTAAGATGCACAGTGAATGGTGATGCTTCTCTCTACATATCAAACATGATGCATCCCTTTAGATTTTATATTTCCCTGTGCCCCAGGTGCTGTTATTATCAGTCTTGACATCATTCATTCAATATGATGGCTCCCGTCTTGCCTTTTATCTGTTATGGACAGGAGACTGGGAAACATTTTATCTTCCAAGCACAGCAACATATTTTCTTTAAAAAGTGACTTTTTTTCTCTCTCCATTTCATTCTTTCTTGTCTAATATCTTGTGTATTATTCTTATCCCCAATCTCTTTACTACACAACCCTGTTCAGTTTTGTTTTTCCAGTGTTTCTGCATTTCTCATCCCCTGCCATTTTTGTACCTTTGTGGGACACAGGCTCATTGCAGTCAACTGAAATGTTCCACTGACCTTATCAAGCCTCATGTTAGCACCAGGTAGGATCTCTCCATCCATACACATGGCTGGTGCAGAGTTTTGTGCAGATCTGAGGTTACTTTGCCCTCAAAGCCAAAATATCTTGGCTTTATAAAAGTAGAGGAGGAGTAGGGGGGACTCCCAAAGAGAACAAGAGGATCACAGTTTAATTATTTGAAATATCTCTGGTTAATGCACTTGGGTTGAAGATACATAGCAATTAGCAGAATTTCAGGTACTTTATATAGAGCCACAGAAGGGTTGTTTTTTGTTGGAATTTTTTCTGGCATGTGTTTTAGTAAGCTGCCACTGGCCCCATCCAAGGTGGCGTGTAGTCTTGCAAATGCTGCAAAAGAGAAAAGACACGTAAAGCAGTTAAGGTAAATATAATAGCTTGGAACGGTGTTGTAAGAAAGGCTTTTGGTTTGAGTAGTGAATTTCATTAAATCCTGCCGAACATTCAAAGCCAGTCTCAGCTCTCCAGTCCCTTTATTTGCTATCAGCATTTGAAATCAGCTTAATATTTTACCTTCACCCTTGGCTGCAGAGCATAACGGGCAAAGCCATTATCTGTGCATGTCATCACTATTAGGAAAGAGAGAGGAGGAGTGAAGGGATAAGGGGAAACACGGCTGCAGGGAATTGGCATGTTCAAAAGTAAACAGATTTTAGCAGAATGAAGGAAGGGCAGAGCAGGGTGGGAAAAATCAGCCTCTTGTAATTAAATTTGAGTTCTGCATGTCCTTAAGAGCTGTGGATACAGCCAAGCTGAGGGGTAATATTTGAAGCTTTAAATGAGCAGAGGTGTTAATCTTTGAAGGGACAAAGCTGAACTTTGTCTCCTAGCTCTTGGCTTTATGTGCTATGTTACCTTCTTTACAAACAGTTCATAAGAACTTCCAAATTATTGTTTTAGAGTTAGATTACACTTCTTAAACTAATACCAAGCACAGCAGCACCTGTGAACTGCAGAGCTGGGAATTGTCTTGTCATTGTCACCTCTGGAAAAAGTCACAATTTGTGTCAGAGCAACAGAATTGCTAAATTGCATTATGGACTTGATTAGGAGTTTTCTTATGTGACAGATCATGGCATTTCTTTAGAATTGCTGAAGGAATAATGAACCTTTTTGGAAGCTTTTAGTTTAGTCTAAAAAATAAAAATTGAGCTTGGCAGTGGTTTAATATTAGTCTTTGTATTTACTGAATCCTTTTAGCAGTAATTTTCAGCTGTCATGTTTCTATTCCCCTGCTTTTGTTTCTCCCTTTATGCTGGGCTCGTCCAGTGTGTACCAAAACATTTTAGCAGAGGTAAATGTGGGTGGTTTGAGCAGGCATAAACTAATGTCAATTCTCACAGGAAAGGAGGGTATAGTAGATTTGGGGTGTGACCAATGGCAGTGTTGAAAAACTATTTCTGTAGGTCTGAAACAACAAGACTGCCTTCTGTTTTTTCTTCTTGATATTAAATTAAAACATGGGAATACAAGTCCAGCTATCATTCTTTCCTTCAGAATGAAAATTCTGTTCTTATTCTAAATTGGTTTTGCTCCCTGGTATAATTGTGATGGAGGAAGATATTACAGCCTTATGTCAAGGAAGTTTTCTTTTCTTTTCTTTTCTTTTCTTTTCTTTTCTTTTCTTTTCTTTTCTTTTCTTTTTTGCTGATCACATTGGAGAAAGGTGAGTTTCTATATTAAATTCTGTGGCATTGTACCTATCAAAGGGAAACTGTGTAGGCACACAAATTCTTGGCAGAAATACAGCTGCTAATCTCAGCTGAGCAGCTGTTGTCCTGAAGATCAGGAGAGGTGAGCCTAAAGGTAACTTTATCCAGAGAGCCCTTAAAAAATGCAACAGAAACTGTCATGTTTTCATGCAGAATTTTTGGCAGAAGCCTCCCAGCAACATTTGCTGATTTCCCAAGTGTTAGCTATTGCTAGTGTTTTCTGATTTGCTGAGTGAGTAACATGGGTTGTGAGGAAATAAGGGAATTCAGATAACTGAAACTGGAGTAAATTAGGAATGGACCTTGTGGTGTTGCCAGAAACCCCAAGATGTCATTAAAGACCATGTTTTTCTACATTGAAGATATACGAAATATTCTTAGTGACTCATTATTTCTTTGTCTTCCATTTTTAACCAGGACTGGCAGGGAATTATCCACTGTTCCCACATATTAACCCCCAACACAATATTCCTGCTTTACAACCTTTTTTTCAAGCATTTTGCAAGTCCTTGATAATGCCCAAGATGCCACCTGCAGCACACTCTGCTCTATCAATACAGCAGCAGAACCCATCTTTATTAGTATATTTATATTTTAATTTGTTCTAAGAGGTTGACATAGCAAAGCTGGATGCAACTCTGTAGCTAGAAATTCATCCAACATTTAGGATATTTTAACTTTTTTGAAGAAGTACCCCAGTTTTGCAGTGCCACCAGAAGCATTCCAGTGGATAGTTTGGAGATGATGAGCACCTACTACAATATCTCATATGCTGGAGGGTGGATTCCTGAATTTTATCACCACACCATGATTCGAAAATTATCAACCAAATATGGCAAATCCTTTGAGGAGTGTAAGGCTCTGACCTACACAGTCACTAACAAGGGAAGATGAGTTGAATCTTTCAAAATTGCACAGTGCTGTACTGCTGCACATGGTCAAGTATCCTGCAGAATCTTACACTGATCATTGAGTCAGTAAGAGAATATGTTGTAACTAACTAAGGGAAACGTTTCCTCAGTGCAAATCTGGGATTCTTATTTAGCTTTTTATCCAGCCTTTGCAGTGAAGCTGGGTAATTGTTCTGCATAATGCTCTAGCAGGCATCATGATCTCCTTGATGGGCTTTAGATAGAGACATTTCTTGTGAGTAGAGAAGCTTAAATGAGACACCCAGTTCATCTAATTTAAGTACATTCATGTTTCACACTGGTCAATGAGATTTGAGTGCCTGTCTTCAATTAGAATGAGTAGAAGTTGGATGTGCTTGTTTGCTCTGGGGGTTGAGAAGCCTGTGTCCTATGCAAGCTGCTTGAATTTCATAGCACAGAATTTAGAATGTTTCAGAAGACTTCTTTCTAAATGGTCTTTTGATTTGTGCCTTCTTAGGTAAGTGAAAAACTGCATTTATTTGCAATTATGTGAACCTTAGAAGGAAAGGAAATTGTAAAATTAAAATACTATAAGAACCTGAAAAATATAATATGGATTATTGCTTCATTCCTGCCCATTATATCTGTGTTCTCTTGACATTCCCTGTCCTTGTGCCACGCCTTGCCAGCATTGGAAATGTTTTGGAATCAGCTGTTGTTTTGCCAGTTTGTGATGTGTTGCTTCCTGATTTCAGCCTTCGTTGTTCACTGAGTGGAGATGATCTCAACAGGCAGTGGCTGACCCCCAGTCCCCAGCTGCATCCAACAATTTACCATGCCAAAGGTCTCCTCTATTACCTGAGCAGCATTGGCAGGGCTCCTCTGGTGAGTCTCTTCCAGGTTCTTTTGTGTGATTCTGTGAATGGATTGATTATTGTACTTGTGTGAACAATCTTGTCACAGAGCTGGAGTGGTTTGGGAGCATCACGTCCTGTTACATCCTTTCATCCTGTGGAATTGTTTTGAAAGTCTTGAATATTTATCACTTATTGAATTTTCTAACCAGCAACTCCAAATTTCAGAATCTCTCTATACCTGGAATAAAAATGAGAAAATTATTTTCTTAGAGCTCTTTATATCCTCAAAGTACTCCAGCTAAGCTAAATATTATGAGTAGGTTATTGCTATCTTCATGGAAGCATTAGGAGAAATTCCAAAAAGATTTAGTCTGTGAACTAAAAATGGACTGTGCTAAAACCCATGTAATCACAAAAACAGAGGAATCAACCCTCAAAATGTGTGAACTTCCCTGCTGTTTTGGTAATGGGAAGAAAAGCACTGGGTTTGGGGGCTACCAGAAATTCATGAGATGGGTCTGGGATCCATCCCATCTGCTCAGCTGCCCAACAGAAGGAAAAGAGAGCTCTGAGACCCCAGGAGGAAAACCACAAGGAGCTTCAAATGTTGACAAACAGATGTGGAAACACAGACCGGCAGGTTTGTTGGTGATAGCTACAGCCAGGCAGGAGATGCCCGAGTGCACCAGAGTCCCTCTGGATTTTGTGAGAAAAGCCCCAGACAAGGTGAAAATGTCTGTGAGGTTCTCTGAGAGAATTCTTGCAGTAATTTAGTTTTTGTCTAAGCTGACAGCCCTGAAATTTATCTCCGTAGGCTGAGGAGTATTGTTGAAACTCAGCTCAGAGTTGCAAATTGAGTCACCAACATTTTCCTTTAGTTCAGAGCACTGTGGGATGAGTCTTGTTTTACCCTGTAATTTGCTGTCTGGCCTCTTTTAATACATGACCCTCCTTGTCATATTCAGGTGCATAAAGTTGAATACTCTGTACAAGTTTTCATCATAGCTGAGTGAAGGGAGACTATTGATCCTACCATCTCCCTCACTCACAGACTGCATGTCAGACTTCATAAACTGATTTTTCTTTGCCTTTGAAGAATACATTGATTTTAGTTTATACATCCTCAAAAATGCCTTTTCCCTCCTTCAGAAGACAGTTTGGGTTTTGGGTGGGTTTTTTTGTTTGTTTTTATTGGGTTTTCTTTTAACCTCTAAGATCTCATGGAGCCAAGTTCACTGATAGCCAAATGATTTCTGTGAACTGATTTGGTTTAATTTATCCTAGGGATGTGCAAGCAGTTTCTTCAAAGCAAAGAAAAGCTGCTTGAAGGAGAAAAGCAAAGAATTTTAGCAGCGCTTCAAACCAAAGCCCCTTTAATTCTTTAATTATCAAGAAAACAGCCTGTTAAATGATGGGGGGGGGTTTTGCTTACCTTGTTGGCTGTGGGAACCCTAATGAGACCAAGAGACTGGGTGCACTGGGGCATTGCAAAGAGTCTCAGTTCTAGTGAAGAGCAGGATGCTCTAAAAGGAGAAAGGAACTTCCAATGGACCAGAAGGCTCTGAGCAGAGTTTGCTGCCTCTCAAAGGCATTATATCAAGCTTGGAAACAAGCACAGCCTCCAAGAATGTACCCACTCAGAGAAAAAAAAAAACAAACCCTTAGCATGTCTACCCCAAAACTGGCATTTAATGTCCTGTTACAATGTTATTAAGAAAGGGACTTGACACAAAAAAAAAGAGAAGAAATTTCAAAAAGTTCTGTTTTCCAATAGCGTTTCTTGCTTTCCACTTTATATACTTCTTTTATTTTAAAAGGTACCTGGCTCTGTGACTCATAAGAAGGGTTGTTTTTGAGCTAGAAGGCGGTCCTTACATTTAAGATCATCAGTGCTGGCAAATAACTTTAAATAGATTTAAAAATTGTGCATGTCTTTGAGTCATATCCCAGTGAGTGCAAGCTTGGAAGTCTGACTGGTTTGTGTGTCTCAGTGCCCCAGCCATATGGAAGGACAGGCTGGAGAAAAAGCACTGGGAGATGCCAGGTTTGCTCAGTGTTTGCCCAGACATATCCCAGGAAGAATTCTGTGTTGGGTGCTCAGACTCCAGAATCTCTCTTAGCCTTGGCTGAATGGTGAGACATAAGCTACCCTGTGGTGTGAAAATCAGGCAGAAGGGTGTGCTGTAGGGAATAATTGAGTATAAACATTGAGAGTGACTGCAGTATCCAGTCAAATTAATTAAAATGTACTGCTATGCAACTTGCAAATAGAATGAAAGTGTTTTCAGTGGCACTGACACTTCTACTGTGGAAGCTGGTGACACCCAGTGAAGGATTCCATGGCCTGAACCAGCTGCCAGATTACAGAACCTGGCTTTGGTCATCCTTTAGCAGTAAAGAAGTCTCAATCCAGATCTGTCACTGTGGACCTGTCTGCAGGCTTCTCGAGGTGCAGAATTACAGACTTGCTACTTGTTGGGCAGCCCCACTCTCTGATCATCCCTGCATGGTTTCTGATAAATAATATTTTAGGCAGATAATATATGGTCTTTTGTATGTTGTAATTCTGTAAATTGGCAGGTAATTGATAGTCAATTGAGCTGAGTTCTCTGCCTTGAAATCAGACAGAAGCTGTAAAATCCTCTTTGATATTCATAGAAATACATTCTGGGTGGTAACTGTGGTTAACCTAAGCTATGACTGTGTGTTGCTGATAGCTGAGATGAAACACCAGCTGGAACAATGGCTGTCATTAGGAGAATTAATAAATGCAGCTCTTTGGAAGGAGGCACTGCAGGGTAAATTGTGTGTGGATCAGGGCTGTTGCTGGGTGGGTGGATGTTCACGTGCTCCAGGTGTGGAAGCTGTGGGTCCTCAGCCCCTCAAAAAGATCTGGAGTGAGGGGTGGTGTGGGAAGGGAAGCTGACAGGACAGAAACCAAAGGAAGCAGCAGCATGTAAATTATGGGATGTGTATAATTGTCCATCTGACTGGTTGTTATGTGTGCCTCAAACCTGTCCAGTGTCAGAGGAGCTGAAAGAACATACGAGCTCGATTCCCAGATAAATAAACTCCCTGACGTGCTGCAGCTAAACTTAGTTACTGTGGAGCTGGTAAATAAGCAAACTGGGGTAAGCCTTGCCCTAACAGTTGGTAGAAGAAGCTCATGTTCTCCATCTGTTTCTCCCCTCTTGTGCTTGTATTTAGGTAAGAATATGGGTGGGAGTGTTGATCTGCTGGAGGGTAGGAAGGCTCTGCAGAGGCACAGGCTGACAGTCAGTGCATGTCAGTCTCTTCTCCCAAGCAACAGTTGACAGGACAAGAGGAAAGGGCCTCAAGCTGTGCCAGGGGAAGTTTAGGTTAGATATGAGGAAGAAATTCCTTCTCTGAAGAGTTATTAAGCATTGGAAAGGGCTGCCCAGAGCAGTGGTGGGGTGACCATCCTGGAGGTATTTAAAAGACATCCAGTTATGTCACTTGGGGACAGGGTTTAGTCCTGGATTGAGCAGTGCTAGCTTAATGATTGGACCTGATGATTTTAGAGATATTTTCCAACCTAAATGATTCTATGATTCTATTTTTCTCCCCCAAGTCTACATAGATCCATAATTTTTCTCTACCTTCCTACACACATTCATTTGTCTCCAACATAAGTCCTGGAAAATTGTTTCAATGAAATCTTGAAGGTCCTTTCTACTCTACAGTGAATGCTGCTGGTTTAAAGTGAAATAATTCCTTCTCTTTAGAGATTCTTATATTTTCATTGGCAGATTTCTGAATATTCCTGATTAAGACATGGAGAATATATGTAACAGCCATGTGTACATCGACTCCATATCTCAGAGGGCACTGAGATTGATTATTCTTTAAGACCTGGGTCAATATTTACCTCTCGGGTCATTAAATTGTGATTTTCATTTCCATGGGAATCAATATCTGCCTATAAAGGCAATCAAAACTTCCGCTACAATGGGAATGTGCCTCGTGTCTCGTTTATATGACAGCTGACACGAGAGATGGATTGGACAGACGGGTGGATTAGTGTGGAATGAGATTATTTGCCTTGAATATGGGTCATTTTCCATGCTTGACTTGCAGGAATTTGTGCAAGGGTCTGACAATACAATTGCACAATTATATTTTCCTGAAAATTACATAGCACGGGGTTTTAATTTAAAGATGACAAAGCAATGATTAATCGCTTGGGAAGGCATAGGTTTCAAATCTCATGAGGATAAAGCTGGGGTTTAGGAGTTTAGAAGTAGAAAGAGCCTGACAAATTGCTCCGTTGTGGTATCAGGAGTTCTCATGAGCCCTCAGGTTCCTGAGTTGCCATGGATGCTTGCACAGGTGTCATGTTTATTTCTGCTGCAGACAGAAGTGCACTAGGCTTGACTCTGGACCCCTGAGATCATGTCAGATCAAATAAATAAAACAAGATACAAGTGACTAATGAGGTCTGACACAGGTCAAAGGCACGGCCAGGAGTTTAAGCTACTCTGAAGAGACCTGAAAAAAAAAACCCCATTAACACCTCCCTGCCATAGTCCAATAGTGCTTATCATGAAGAACCAAGAAACCTTTCCAATGTTCAACATTTTGCCCTGCTTTTTCCTCTCTCTAGGTTTTCTGTGACTACCATGGGCACTCCCAGAAAAAGAATGTGTTTCTCTATGGCTGCAGCATTAAAGAGACCTTGTGGCAAGCAGGCTGCATGGTTGACACAGCAGTTGTCACAGAAGATGTTGGCTACAGGGTAGGTCCACATGGTTCCTTCCTTATTTAGCAGCCTGTATGTGCTTATATATGTAAAATATTTAAGATAAGATCACTCCAGAAATTTTGGCGATAGCGTGCAAAGTTTCCTTCCTCCAGAGGAATAATGGTCCAGAGAATTTGGAGTCACAAGTAATATCTTCATGCACCAGATATTGGGGACCCATCCATTCACAGTGTATTTGCTATTTATTTCATTTCAGTAAAATGATGCACTATAACATTTGGCTACAGGCTAATAGGACAGATATATTTTTGTGTGTTTTATAATTTCTAAAGATACAATTTTGTACAATTTTGTCCTCATTATCCTACCCATAATATGAAAATAAATGGGAATTATGTGATGTTAACTGAGAAGATGATGGTGTCCTACAGTCCTGCTCTGAATTTCTTCATCACAAAATGCTCCTGGTCCAACTGAAAACATGAGATAATTCAAGAGATGTCAAACAAATTTATCATAGTGAAGCTATCTCCAGAACAAATGCTTGGTGTCATACCTAGGATTTTTTTTTTTTAATTAGAACAAATTCTAAAATCTATTTTATTTCTGCTTCATGGGAATGTCTTGTTCATCAAACTCTTCTTTGGATTTTCTGTCCATCTCTTCCTCTCCATCTCCCTCTCTCTCTCTCTCTCTTTTTTTTTTTTTTTTTTTTTTAATCTGTTTAAATTATATTTTCCTATGAAACAAGTTTTTTCAGGAAAAAAATGTTAAGTTCACAAAACATAATTGTGGCCTTAAACTGATCATAGAGTTACAGCTTGGGTCACTCAAACCTGAAATAGGTTGAAAAGTCTTTGTCTGTTTATGCCTCTGTATAATTTTTCGCTACTTCAGCATAAATACTCAGTATCCTTCCATGAGATTGTCATGTTTTCCATGCTCATCATATGGACCTGCACAGAAAAAACTGAAACTTTACTGGAGGGAAGTGCCCATTGTTGGCTTTGAGGGGTCCCTGTGGCAAACATTGATTCCTGATGAAAGCAGGGAGGGTTCCCACAGCCAGGGCATTTTTGGCTGTGTTGGAATTCCAGGGGCTTGCAAAGGCTGAGGAGGGCTCGCTGCTGCACAGACAGAATTCAAATGTTGCTGTCAGCACTTGGAGCCTGACCTGAATCTGCAATGAAGGCTCCAAGGCTGCCCAAGAACACTCTGCAGTGCCCCATAAGAAAGGCTTTTACGGCTCAAATCTTCGCTTTTGCACGAAATTGGAGGTGGGTGCCTGCTGCAGATCCAGCCTGTGGGTCACCCTCTCCCTGCTTGGGCTGGGGAAACTGGCTCTGTACTGGGACAGCTCTGCAATTCCAGCTGGCAGATACCCAGCCCTGCCTCAGACCTCTTTGCACAGGTTTCTCCCCTGCCTCCTCCAGGTAATGGGAATTAATCTGCCCTCCATGATTGATTTTTCTCCACAGGAACAGAAACCAAATACCTCAAGAAAATTATGGGATTTGGAAGAGCCTTTGCCTCATATGTTATAGATTCAGCTGTAGCCCTCGGCAATGTACAGTCAGAGTCCTCCTTGCCTTTAATATTTGGTGGCCTTGGGTGACTTGCACAGCACTGGCATCATAATCCCAACCTTTTGATAAACATTCCAGGCCCCTTTGACAGCAATCTCTGCAGGAACATTAGTAAAGAAATATAATTTGATTCTTTTTGAATGGGTTTGGGGGTTTATGGACAGGATCCAGTGTAAGTGGAGCAGCTTCCTTTGCTGTCACACATGATAAATCCAGCTGTGTGAGAGACATGGAACACAGTCACACTGCTGCACTATCATAAAAGCATCCTTTAAAGGGACGTGTTTTCACACAAAATATGTTATTGAAAGATAATTAATGAGGAGAATCAATAGAGAAGAAAGAGCCATTAGTGTGAAATCCAGTGAATGCTGGTAAAATGAAAAGAATAATAAATTCTGGTTTGCTAATGCTTCTAAATGAGTCCTGTATACAGAGACATTACTGTTACCTGCCAGTATTTTTATTTAATTAAAAGAAAGAGATTGATTATGCATATAATTTGAATTGCTCTAAAAAGCTAAACTGGATTAGGGTTCTGATTATTGTATTTGATGTGGTAAGTTTACAAAATTTTGTGTGTGGGTTCAAATGAGGGCACATACTGTTCACATAGAGTTTAACTGGGTCTCATGGTTGTGCTAAGGCTTATAAACACCTGAGTTGTATGGTTCTGCTGCATTTTTTTTTACTTCCTTCTTAGTCAAAATCCAGGAAAATCTGGAAGCTGTGCATGAAGCCATCCAATTTTGTGAGTTCTGTGCAGCAAGTAGCAGACTGAAGGCAGTGCAGAAGTGTTGGATGCTTTATCAAAGGCAAGAAGTGAATTTTCAAGGTTTCTCTGTTCAGTGTGCCCACAGGAAAAAGAGTGCTGCAGCTCTCAGCAACACACTGGAGATCTTGATTTAAGATTGAGGCTTGAGGTGGTCTCAGGTTTCAAGTGAAATTTTTTGCTTTGTTCTAGTTTCCTCTACCTCAGTTTTTTCATCTGAAGAATGGACCTTGTGGAACTGGAGGGAATCAGTGATGGCTGCAGCCAAAATATACTGAAAAATGAAATATGTAGAAATGAAAGATATGTATGGTTAAGTAGTTTGCAAGAGATATTGCAAAGTAGTTTAGCCCAAATATGTATCACTCGTAACAAGGATGTTTTAGGAAAATGCATTATTCAGTCACTTTCAAATCAAATATTCCCATACAGTGATGTGAAGCAAAGCCTGAAAGGACAGAACTACAATTCCTCAGAATTAGTTGGTGAAACTGATGGTTACTGGAAAGCAGAAGTAGCGGGTTGGTTTTCACTGCCCAAACTGAATGAAATTCAAGGGTAAATGCCACTGGCAATACGTGGGGACTCATTCAGTTGGATTTCATTCAGTTCAGGTGTTAAAGAAAAGTGTCATAAAAGAAGTAACGAGTGTTCTAATTTTGCTTGGTCTCCTCTAGGTGGGTCAAATAGTGTTTTGGCACATGTTGTGGTTGTTGCAGCAGCACACAGACATAACCCACATGTGTGTATGTGTGTATTTAACAGTCCAGTCTATTCATTAGTACTAGGTGTGCCCTATGAAGCTGTCATCTGTTTTTATAGAGTGTAAAAATAATACATTTAGCCCTCTGTAATGGCTAAGTAATTGTTGCCTCTTCACTTCATTTTCATGGAATATTTGATATTTCAGGCATATTTATAGACTTTGTTTGAAATATGATTTTGAAATATGATTTTGAGAGTAAGAAAATCACTCAGGGCTAAGATGTAATATTTGCTGGATTTATTATTACTTTTTATTGTGATTCTTTAAGCGAACTTAAAAGTTAATAAAATACATTGTTTGGACCTTGAAGAAAATATTTTGGTTTGCTACACAATGCAAGTCAGTTAAACGCTGAGCTTTATTTTCACATAATTATGTGTGATGTTCTACAAGAAAACAGATCCCCTTTCTCTGCTCTGTACCAGCTCCAGACAAGGTTCCTCCCATGGCTCAATCCCTTGTCAGACTCTGGATTTATGGTGAGAGGAGACAGAACTGTAGAGGGGAGAATAGGGATGTCAGGTACTGAGCTGTGACTCTTGGCAGCTCAACAAGAAGCTGTAGGTTGGTTGAAGCACCTCGAGAACAAAACTGATTTCAGCACTTCACCCAGACTATTGGGTGTACAAATGTTTGATTTTGAGTGAGATATGTTAAGTCTACAGAAATTTTGCATTTGAGTCTTTGGAATGACCAAAAGTTAGGATCTGAGGTTTCCACATGAGATGGAGATGATGCATTGGTTGGAGCTCTCGGTATCTATGGATAGATTTGATTATTGACTCATGAAAACACAGGTCTCTGTGTGTGTGTGTGCATGATAACAACACATTCACATCTGTGCAATTCATTTTCTCACAGACTCTTCCCAAAATCCTGGATAAAGTGGCCCCTGCATTTGTCATGAACAGCTGCAGTTTCCTGGTGGAGAAGTCCCGGGCGTCGACGGCGCGTGTGGTGGTGTGGAGGGAAATGGGGGTGCTGAGGAGCTACACCATGGAAAGCACCTACTGCAGCTGCAGCCACGGCCTCTACAGAGTGAGTAAATCCTTCAAAAACCCTCTGCCATCTTCCCAATGCACACCTCATGAGCTTGGATGGAGGGTGTGCCCACTGCTGAGCACTGGGTGCTCTCTCCAGTCTGATGTAGCCAGAATTTCTTTTCGAGGGAATCTCATTCTTTTACCCCTCATTCTTTTACCTTCCATGCCAAGAAAGCAGAGTCCCTCTCTGAGCTTTCATTCAGCAGGGCAATAAAAGGAAACTCCAGTCTGCAGCCAAAAGCATTGAGCTGAAGAAAGGAATATTTTGGGATGATATAGGGACTTATCCCGTGAAGGGCTTTCACAGTCTTGTAATAAAAGTTCTGGCAGGTCATATGGACATTTTTGAGCCTGACTCAAGGGTAATTAACTGAAATACTAGTTGGTACAGGCTCACTGCCTAAATGGCTAAATTTAAGAGCCTCCACTGAAAATCCTACATTTGGAATTTCTTCCTGACAGAGGTAGCCAGTCTAAGGCTACTTTTGGCAGATGTCAATGAATTCAAGCTATGCCTGAGGCTGTGATCCAGACTGATCAAAATTCCACATCAAATAAGGTTGGTAGGAAGGTCTGTACTTGTACCAAATGCATCAGGCATCAGTCTAGGAGATCTCCTGGCAGTTTTTAAGCATACAGGATAAAGTTGGGTAATAGTATTTGAGTGATCATAATTCTCCATTCATTCCAATGATTCATTTTTTTGCTTTTTCTTATTCCAAACCTGTTGCTTTCATTTGAAAGGCTTCTAGATTCCACCTCATTTCTTCCACTAGGGAGCAATCCTTATCTGTACAACATTAATAAGCAGTTAAGGATCCTGAAAGACCCTTAAGGAAAGAGCCATTATTACAAATAACAATTAATTAATAAGACATTCAAATTATTATCTTTGTAAGCTCTATACTAATCCTTTTACCTCTCTGTAGAATGTAGCAGGAAGTATTCAGCTGCTGTTTTAAACATGCTCTACCATAGACACATCAATTCCAGGACAGGAAAGGAAGGATTAAAAAACAGCAGACAGTTAAAATCAAGAGAGTGTAATGCCCAGGGCAATTATATCTAACACTCTGTACTCCTGAGAAGTGCTAATGGCTTTTTAATAGGCACCACGGGTCAAGACAGTGGGTTTGAATCTTTTTGGACAGTGGGGGGAAATCTACTTTGACTGAAATCAATGACAAAGCTCCAAATGATCTCTGTGGAGGAGGATTTCACTGATTTCTTAGATAACCGCAGTAAGACCTGAAACCAGTGACACATCAGATTTTATTGATATCTAATGACTTGTTCTCCATCAGCATCTGTGAGGTCTTTAACCAAACTTGCTTCACGTGTGTCATTAAATGCTTAAAATAGTAGGAAGAGAAATCTCTTAAAATGTATGAAATCATTTTCTATGTTCCTTCTTGTCCTCTTTATTGACCCTGATCAGGGCCAGAACCAGTCACTGAGGGCAAGAGCAAGTTCACATATCAGGGCTTGTGACTGGTGAGAGAATCCAATGTTCCCAATGATCTCAGGGAAGTCTGAAAGCTGTAAAGCAGTTCTGAAATTTCCATTATGAATGCCTTGAAAAGCTGAATCTTACTTGAATCACTGGATTATATTTGAGGTCACACACTCTTGTCTGGTTTTTTTGAGCTTT
>VWYP01036846.1:1363368-1428378 GCA_013400435.1 Pycnonotus jocosus
TTTTTTTTTTTTTTTTTTTTTTGTGTAGGGTTATGATTAATCTCAAAGATGGAAGATACATTAATATTCCCATTATGAAGAATTCCTTCACCATTTCTCTAGCACAAGGATAATACAAACACTTATTGCAGCTTCTGTGGTTCAGGCAGATTTAAAATATTTCCACTATATTTTTCCTAATGCACTAAGTACCCAACTTGTTAGTATCCAAATAGAATCTAATTTCTTAAGTTGATTTTACTGGAGCTGCATATAAATACATATAATATCTCTTCCAGAAAATTGATACTTATAAGCTATTTCCTCTTCTTTTTAGTGGTCTTTAGAGTTGGTCCTATTTACTTGCTCTTACAAGTGAATTAGTAAGAGTGTGGAATTGACAGACTGAAGATTTTGTTGCATAAATACCAGTTAATCCTCAGCTTCCATCTATCAAACCAAAGCTACTTCATGAGTATCTTGGAGCTCGAAAATCATTCTTGTAAACTGGAAATTAATCACATAAGAGGTCATGTTTTTCTAGTGGCTTCAACACAAGTTCTTCACTCTTGGATCCTGAAGTTGGATGTGTGTCTAAGCAGAAGAATGACACTAATGCTCACAAAGAAGATGCCAACGTCCTATACTTAGGGCTTTCTGACATTTGGTTTGGAAGATTTGTTTAACTGTGGATCATTGAGTCAGTTTTTTCATTGCATATGACTGATCTCCCTGTAAGGATATATCCAGAATATCCCCTGGACAGGCACACCCTTATTTTTTTCACTTTTACACCTTGAAGCACAGTACAAACAGCAGCTAGGATTTAAACCATCTTGATAAATGCAGCATCATTCAGTGAATCAGTGGTCAGACTTCTATCAGAGAGGAATTCACTGAAGCAGCTGCTTTGCTGTTGCTGAGCACAGGTACAGCACTTGGAGCTGCACAGAGGCATCTGATGGGGATTGTCCAAAGGATTTAGGAAGAATAAGAAAGCTGTTGAGACGCTACGAGAGGTTAAAATATTAATTGGTGAGAACTTGGCATTTAACTAACCAGAACTTAGTTTTCCTGATAGAAAAGCTGTGAGAGTTTTTCTCCCAGAATGTGTGTCCCTCTCTCGGACTGAAATTTTAAAATACTTTAGTGGCTGAAAGATAAGGCAGGAATTGGGTACTATTGATATGTAAATGAGAAACAATAGTGACCCCGGCTTCCTTTAAGTCATTTGATTTCAAATGGAGAGGAGGGTGGAAATAAAAGGAGAAAAGAGATGGTTTGTCTGATGAATCTCCCTGTCTGTGTGATCAATGGAAATGCAATAAGCCAACTACCCTTAAGGAAGCAAAACATAAAACTAAAGAAACTATTGATCTTATCTAAGGTTTTGTTCAACCTAGGAAGAAGAAAAGGTGGTGGTAAAATATTCAAACTCTTTTTCATCTTGTCGGGATTGCCCAAATCAGTCTTGGAGGAGCCCTATCTCCATTTGGAAGTTGTTAAAAACAAAGAAACAAAGTTTCACTGGCAATTTTGCCTCCTGTTTCTGCTGGTTTGCAACCTGGTGGCCAAAACAGAAAATATCAATAATAAAATAATAAACACCTCATAATTCCTTTGCTCATGTGATGACTGTCTGCATTGGTCCCTCGTTGGAGATTTTACCCCTCCAACTTAACTTGATTTCAATTGCTGCCTCTCTTTTGTGGAATACAGAGCCTCCTTCTCACTTTTGGTTTTGAAAAGTCTGAATGCAAGGCTGTGCTGGGAGGAGTTCTGAGTACAGCCATGACCCCAGAAGAATTACTGTTCTGTCATGTCACACTCTTTCACCATTCCTCCTGATTCCTCGTTACCCTACCTGCTAATTAGGACCCTTCCAAAGCATATTCCACTGAGCTGTTCCATTCATCACTGCATCCATCATCCTCCAAGTTAATTCCTTTAGTGCCAGGGTGCACAGCTGAGTTCCAAACCATATGTCTTGATAATACAGCTAATCTAAAAAATCGAGCTTCATGCTCTGTGTGTGCATGTTATGGTGCAAAAGCAGTTTCCTTGGCACGGTGTGCCTGATGGAGCAGTTGGAGTACTAATGGAAATAAGAGTTTGGCTTTTTGCTTCAAACAGATTTTAAACAACAAGGAGTAACAAACAAGGTCTAAAGTTATTGCAGATTTCTTGATAGTATCCTATGAAGGAGATTTTACTGCTGGTATGGATCCCTCTTTGAAGAAAGCTTTTGAGAGAGCCGAGAAATAAGATTTTTTTTTTTCCTGTTCATTTTAATTCTTCTGAGTCAGAGGAATTGAATAACCCAAATTTTCTCATAGGACTTGATTAGAGGAAAAAGCCATCCCTTTACAGAGACACTGGAACTGGAGACCTCAGCACTGAGCAGTGTGGTCATTTAGTTCATAAGACACCCTTGATATGAATTCAAAAAATCTTTGCTGGACAGAAGTGGTGAGAGTTATTCCAATTAGAAGATCTGATATTATCCATCACCTTTGGCCTGATCAGCATGGGCTGGCATATTTAAATGAGTGATGAATCAGTGATTTGCCGTGGAAGAGTGGCTGAACTAAAGCAATATGCCAAGATTAAAGCCTCCCCTCTTTCTCATCCTTTGGGAGAGACCTGCTCTGGTTTGATCTCTTTCTGCCCAGATGAGCCAAATTGTTACCCATGTATGATTGACCACTGAATTGCAGCACTATTTTTTCATAATTATCAGTGCACAATTAAATATTTTCTTTATCTTCCTTACTTTTGAAGGTTGCTTACCAAATTTCTGTGAGGAATTTTTTATGTATGTTTTATTCATAAGCAGTTTATTACAGTTAATAGTCAGAAATTGAGTTGTTTTGATGGTGTTTGCAGGTCACGTGATGCTGCTTCTGTTCTCCAGTAAGATGTATATTGTTCTTGTAATTGGAAGTCTGGTGCAGAAACTTGCAAATAATTTTAATTTGGCCTGTTGCCAATATTCAGCCACCAATAAAAATGATTTCAGCAATATTCCTGCCTTACAGCATGTCTGATAAGTAGTTGTAGACAGAAAAAATAAAGAAATGGGATATATTCTATGCTTTCTGGTGTACATTTCTGGAAAATGATTACATTATCTTTGTAAGTCTTACAGACTCTTTGCCATTTCTGATTTCTTTTGTGCCCCAGAGCTTATACTTTTCCTGAATATGAGTAAGTCTCAAAAGCATTCAAAAGCTTCTTTAAAAAAAAATCATCTCTTAAATGTGTGTTCTTTAGCTGACCCTCAGTGCTCTAGAGATCTCATTCTAAAGCAGATGCTGAGAATAAGAAAGAATAATTTTTCTTTCTCAGAGGTCTGCTTCCAGTTCTGGTCCAAAGTGGCTCAAATTGGAAGCAGCTGTAACAACAAGAAAAGTATAGGAAAAAAATAGTTATCTAATATTAATCTAAGGGCTGATGTTTCAAATTAAGGGTGTTGTTTTTTCCCTTTCCTTAAGTTGTTACCCAAGGTAAAAGTTTGCATCATATTTGCTTTATTTTCCTGCCTCTGTTATTTCCACCCACCTCTTGCACTAATTGAGTGGTGATTCATTTTGTAAGATGTTCTAATTGTACCTTTTATGCTTGTGGGCCTCACTTCACAGAGCTTTGCAGGGATTAATGGTATTTAGGAAGTGGGGGAAGAAGAGAGAAGAGGTTTCTGAGCAAACAAATCAGGAGCTGGTGGGTGTTTGTCCTTGTAGATCCTTAAATCTACAAGGTTCTTATATGAAATTCTTATATGAAATTCTTACATGAACTGCAGGAGCATTTCCCCTTGTGAAGTGCTTTTCATTGGTTTGTTTGTTTTTATCATTTGACAGGATGCTAACTAAGAAATCACATCTTAACTGCACTCAGATCTGTTTGAAGGTGTGTTGATTTTGGCTCTCAGATTGTTTGGAAAAACAAATTACAGAATATTGTAGGCATTCTTTGGGCTTTATATCTACACAAAAACAAGAGGTTTCCTGTAGGACCACCCCAGCAGATCTCATGTTTCTTGATGAGGAATAAGACATTGTATTAATGTCTTGTTATTGTATGTATTAATGTCTTACAACAGAAGTTGTATTAAGGCAGGTGTGACCAATACTACAAGAGGTGTAAATGCCATCTCTGTTTCCAAAAGTCATGGATGTTTTCGCCATCTGTTAATTTTTGTTGAGGGTGCTCACTGTTGCCATATGGGAGGGTTATTTACATGCATTTAACTTATTCTGTAAAGTTTGCAAGAAGGAAATGCTGATCTCCATACTCTGGTCTCCCATTTCCTGATCCATTCCAGAGTCAGTTTAACATTGTTGTTTTGGAAAACATCAGTCATTGAGTAGGGTGATTTCTCTTATCACATCTGAAGAAAGCTTATATCTAGATTATTGTTGGAGTGGGGTTTGTTTGGCAGGGGAATAGGTTTGAGGATTTCCAGCCCTAAACAGGGTTAAAACCCATTTTCTGGCATTAATATAACTGTATTAAATTTTCTTCTGAGAACACTCATCCCTTCTTTCCACATTTGCCAAATGTTGGTGTTTTGTGAATGACTTTGGAAAAGCCATGAGCTCTCAGTCCAGTAGGCAGAGTTTGCTGCTGTACAAACAAACAAATGTTTCCCTGTCATGACTGAATGATTTATTGACTCTTTCAAGAAGCCAGTGCAGGGGTGGCTGTCTGCACTGCTCCAGCTGGGGAGGTGTGCCATTGATGCTGCCTTGAAAGACATTTTGGAAAAAGTCTTTCCCAGCACCTGCTGCAGTGGGTTTCAGCTGTTGCTCAGCCCATCTGCTTTGCTGTTCCTGGGCTGCAAGATCTGAGTATTGAGAGATTGGAGGAATGTTCCATTGTGCTTGAATCACATTGTTCCTTGAAACAGGGGAGAAAGATACTGGAGAAGGACAGCACAGAACTTTCTTTAGCCTCCCTGTCCCCAGAGCACCCAGGAAGCACTAAAACACAATGCAAGAATTATCAGGGGCCCTGGGAAACAGTATTTTATTCCTTCTCATTGTTGCTCAGCACCCAAGGAAAGATGTGTTGGGATTAATTTTTTTTTGTATGTATGACACAAGATGGTCACTGGTGCTCACTGGATATGAATGAAGATATTAAATTAATTTTTCACATCTTATTTGATAATTCTTTCTCCTGAGATATTGAGCCAGCTGTATCCCTGACTTGCCATGACCTTGAGGAGACATTCCATGCCATATGATTAAATTAGAGCACAATAAAATAGGACAACAGAGGTGAGATCATAATAGATTTGACTCTGCAAAGCTGGGAGGTATCCAGCCCTGTTGGGATTCACTGGACATGGCTGGCATGTAGAATAAAAAAGCAGAGCTGCCATGTGCCTCTTTTTTGGCCCACCCTTTTCCACTGTCATACAGTTGTATTAACTCTTCTGTTTATCTCTTCTGCTTGGGACTCACCCTTGGAGAGCTTATTCCAACAAATCCTGAAAATCTCCTGCATTCTTTTCACTTGCTTATGATGGTAGCAATGCTAATGGTGTGCCTTAGCTGGGAGCTGGCTTTTTGTTAAACCTAGGGATGTAGCAAGCTCCGTGGGGCTGGGGAGTGGAAAACAGGCATCATCTTGAATAATGCTTGTCTTGAATGTTGATCTTCCTTCAGATTTCTTTTTTATCCTCCAGTGTGCTGTAAACAATGGATGTTTCTAGTTATGGGATTTTTCCCCCTCAGCTGCTTTTGCACTTCTCCAGATATTTGGTTGCAAGCCAGTCTTCCCATGTTCCAAATCTCTACTCCAGAAAGGAGTTGATAGGTACTGACAGGGGCTATCAAACTGTTTCTCTGCAAAGTGGATGAGCAACAAGACTGCACAGAATCAGAAGTGCAAGTGTCCTGTCATATCCATCTTCCAGCATTTGAGAGAACAGGACTAGGTGGAAGAATCACACATTTTGACATTACCAATCTGGGCAGCCCAGGCACTTGAAGCAAAAAAAGCTATTTGCTATTGCATTTGGGGTTGCATGGAGAAGAAATTGCATTTTGTGAGGGAACAAGACATGAATCAGTGGCTCACCTCTGCATTTTCACCTGGCTGACAAGTGGCTGCTATTGTGTCCCCATTTGAAAATGAACAAAACCAGTGTACTCATGTGGAGACACAAGAACAACAAATGCTGTCACCTTGTGATTGAGGGAGTAGATTTGTCCATGTGCTGTAAGGAGGAACAAGCTCTCCCAGTATTGAAATCAGTGCTGTCATGCTCGGAAGTCAAACAGTCTCTTGTAGTGCCAGGAGGCTGAAAATGCCAAGCAATTTATGGTCAGGCTAATCTCTGAATTGTATTTATTCAGTTTATGTGCATAGCTGAGGACCTGGTTTGACTTCAGATGTTAGAGCCTTAACTACATTCACAGTATAAATTACTAGGCAGACAAAAAAAGTATAAAAATAAAGCAAACTCAATGTTTAAAGATTATTTTTTATTTTCTATTTAAAATATTGTACTGACAAATCAGACAACTGCAGTCACACACAGACATGTAATTTTTCTGGATGAAATGTTACCATTTTATTTGAAGTCCTCTAAGAAATACAGAATTGCATGACCTTGAATGTACATGGGATCTCAGTCTTCTAAAGAAAAATCTCTTGGGAAGGATAAGGAATAGAAAAGCAACACTCCTAATGAAAACTAACCACAGCATTTCCATGGTGCTCCTTTAAAAGCCCAAATATCGTTGCACATCATCCTTTCAAGTTTTCTGGGGAATTACAGCAGCTAGCTTTTTGATTTCTGATGTCTCTCTTGCTTGTTAATCTGGCCCCGTGTGGATTTATTGTACAAATCTATTTGGCAGCTGAAAATTGCCCTTTGATGAAGCTCCTAGTCTAATCATGAACTCCTCAGGCATGGAAAGTAAGAATGGGTAGGTGGAAAAGCACAGGCTAAAAGAGCCATGTTTGCCTTTGACTGTGCATGGATTTTTAGAAACATCTAAAGTTCAAAGTTTTTGATTACAGGATTTTCTGTAAAGATGAATTTCTTCCCTCATAGGATCATAACATTTGCCGTGCTGGATCAGATCACTGGTCCATATAATCAGGTATCCTGCCTCATGCAGACACTGTTTCCTCATGGCTCTGAAGAAAACAAAACCTGCCCATAAGGCAACTGATTCAATTACACTAAGACACAGAAAGGAAATAATCCTACCAGTCTGACCTGCCTCTCCTCTGCTTCGTACACTACGAGCCCTGATTATCATTTTAAAAACTTGGAATAATGAGCTATGTTCCCCGTGAATAAGTATCTCACTTTTTCATTCTCTTTTGTAAATTTTATCAGGCAGGGCTTCCTGCAGCAGTGCATTCTACCAGTTGATACCCATAATATGTATATGCTGTCTGTTATTAAGCATGAACTACATGTTGAAATCTAATCTTCCTTTTGCTGGTTTCTGTATCCTTGTAAAATGTGCTTCCTACAGCTGCAGTGGTTCCCAGTTTGCTTGTTTGTCAGCTCTGTATCCACCCTCACTGCCATCCTCATGCCTCTGTTATCTCTGTATTATCCCTGGTCTGGTCTCCCCTAAAATCACACCAGATTGTCTGTTCATTCCCTTCAGTCTCCAAATCTGCAGATCCATCCTGCTTCCACCCAGCTCCTGTCTGCTTGGTTCATTTCCTTGTCTTGTTTCCAATTCAGATTTATTTATTTTTCAGGTGTGCTGAACTCTTTTACTAGTTGTTACCTTTTCTCTATGTTTCTTCTACCACAAAAATGGTTTCCAGTTACCCAGTACAGCAGATCTGATTATTTCTCTGCATTGACAGTACTAAATTCCTTCCTTACTGATTGAGTGCTCATGTATTTTTTTTTGCTTAAATCAGAACATGTGCCCTTGCCTGGTACTTTAAACACCATAAATAACACCTGTGTGTCTGCAAACTGTGCAGGGTGGTGGGCTTGTCCTCGAGTAAAGGTCAGGTCTGCCAGCTAGAGAAGGTGGATATTGCACAAGTCCACCTCCGAAAATTCTGCTCCTACTGCAGCTCCCTGTGCATGGTGACAGTGTCCTGTGCAGCACAGTGCCACAGCCTCTCTGCCTTTCTGTAATTCTGCCTCAAAACTGGACTGAAGATTGACTTGACAAGTATTCCAGATTGTTGTGGTCCCATACCAGATGTCATAGCAAGAGCAAAGGGAGCTCTGTGCTCCTGCCCTCCTCTGCCATGTCCAGGTGCAGCCTGTCCTGTAGCAGGGAAGGTTGCAGTTGCTGGGAAAGGTATCAAGCACTGAAAACAGAATTTTAATAACAAATCCATGAAGCTTTGATGCTTAGATGAGACTGTTAGTTCTTCTGGTTTGACCTCTTGCACATCATAAGCCTTTGGGCTTCACCCAGGAGGCTTGGTACAAAGCCTGTTAACTTGTGTTTGTGTAAACAGAAAAATATCCAGGCTGGATTTGAGAATATCACAGGATTGGAAACCTATCCGGTCCCTTGGTATTTTCTAGGTGTCAGTAATTGTTAAATATTATTGCCTTATTCTCATTTGAATTCACTGCCTGATGTTCTAGCTGCATTTGTGCTATTTTCCTCTGCTAGTTTAGAGAGACCTTTAGTAACTTAGAATTTGTTCTCTTGGAGGTACTTACACAACACAACCTAAGTGACCTTTCTATCTTTTTTGATAATTAATTAAACATGCTTAATTCTTTAATAGTTTGTCTATATCGGAACATGCAGGAAAGTGCCTCTGAATTAGCTAAAGGTGCAAGTGGAAATTCTTGTGCTAAACCACATTAAGCTACATGTCAACACTCTGAAGCAGAATTAAGGTGGCCTTAATTAAATTTGGCTTAACTCATTTCTAAAGTAAATTAAACCAAACTAAACTGTAAACACTTTTGTGTTGAATACCAGAGTAGAAATATGTTCTTCTGTGTGTGATAAACTTGTAAATTTGGGGATATGCTTATGCCAGATGAACTCTGAGACAGAAATTGATAAGCCTAGCAGGAGAGATGGGGATGGAATTTGAAGGTTTATGGCTTATCTTTAGGTAAGACCCTGCATTGCATACTGCATATGGATGATGAAATAAACCCCCCCCCAAAAAATGCTGTGATCTGCCTTGGATGTGTTATATTCTAATTTTTGTCTGAGGAATACATGTGCTGCCAGATGGTGGGAGATCTACAAGTGAAGATATGTGGTCTAGAAAGAGACATTTTGGCACAGCATGCAGCATGCAGAGATGCAGATATTGGGGACAATTCAGAAATCATTTGCATACTTGTCATAAGCAGGGAAGGCTCAGATCTGATAAGGCTGAACATAGGAGAAATAATAATAATGATAATAACAAAAAAATGTTGGTTACTTACAGCCAAGAGTAGAAAGAGAATTTAGAGACGTTCACTGCTGATGATGTGTGATACTCTTCTCTACAGAGAATTAGAAGGATATCTCTGAATGTCTTTTGCTGCAAAACAAACAACCACTGGGATATTTTCAACCAAGTAGTTGTCATAAATGGTCCTCACTTAGCAGGAGTGGACAGAGGAGTAAACACAAGCACAATGTGACAGTGGATTGTCTGTCTAGAGCAGAAGTTGAGATGCAAAGGCACGTTTGGAGGATGCATTTTGGGAACAGATGGCAGAGTGGAGTTCTATATGATAGGATTCTTCAGGGCTTTTGATGAAAAGGAAAGACAAAAGTCTTGGTGATTTTACCAGAGAGGTTTTTAAAGGTGGAAATCAAGGGAGGAATGGAAGATGATTATTGGCTGCATAAACTGATCTGAAGTAGAAGAACTTTTTTGGAGAAGTGAGCCATGCACTTTGGAGAAAGAGAACTAACCTGTCATGAAGTGGTGGGGGCAAAGCCCTGTGAAAACAAATGCAGTTCAAACTCAAACACCTTGTCATAAATAAGCTGAACCAGTGCAGGAAAACCTGCAGATGCAGTAATTTCTCAGTCTCCACACTACTGCTAAAGAATAATGAGCGAGATTAATTGAAAGATCATCTCTGTTAATAATGTGTAATTTAACTGGCTGTACTAGAACTTGATAGGAAAATTTTGGAAATTCTTGAATTTAAACACCTCCAGAACAGGTCTGTTCCCTGCTCTTGGGGAGGACAGAAAAGGCAGTACCATGTCTGGCTGGGATGAGGGGAATAGCAGTGTGACACATCTTCATTTACTGATAATTCAGGTCTACATACTGCAGGTAAGATGACAAAGGCTGGGAAATTATCCTCCTTGGCACACTGAATTAAAGCAGAAAATGGGATAAGCTACCTCAGAAGCACCTGTATTCCATGCAGAAAAAGTAAATGTATAGCCATGGGTTCCAGTTTGGGTGAGATCTACTTGAGATTTGGTGTGGCAGCAGTAAATACTGTTAAAGATTCCCAACATTACAGATGAATAATTTGCAACACAAAAGATGTAGTATCCACTGCAGTTCTATTTTGGACTACTTTGTAACAGGAAATGATGAATTAATCTTTGTTGTGGGAGTTTGTGGTTACCTAGACACCAGTGATCATGACCCAATTACATTTAATGTGGGCAGGAGACAGTGCTCCTATTAACAGGTTTTCTTGTCTATTTTTTTCCTTAATAAGGGTGATTTTTCAGAGCTGAAGAAATATTAGAGTTAAAGCAGACCACAAGAGGAAAAAAAAAAAAAANNNNAAAAAAAAAAAGAAAGTATTATGAATAGAAATTGAATCCTTTTCTAAAAAGGATTTTGTTACATATCCAAAAAGGCACAACTCTCTAATCAAGAATTGAGGACATGTTCAGTTAAAAAATGATGCTGGTTGAGTAGCAAAAGGAAAGTAATAATTAGTGTAGAGGACAGTGACTCATAATACTGATGAAAAATCTACGTGATTGATTATAGTGAGACAGATTTCTATTATTTCAGTTTCTTGTTTGTTAACACTAATTATTTACTAGTATTTCTGAATATAATGAGTAAACAACAGTAGAGGTCATTTCCCTAAATGTGGCTCATGAAAATAATCTTGTGAAGAGTAATAGCATAGATTTATTTTCCCTGAACAAAGAAAATAGGGAAAATAGCCATGAGCCATTGTAACGTTGGAAATGGATGTAAGAAGATAAAGAGTAAAAATTCATGGTAGTCAGTCCTTAGAACAGTAAGAAAGTATTTGAGATCATCACCAGAAAATAAGTTCTGGAACATTACTATAGAAATTCTTGCATGGATAAGATTTTTAAACAGATGCCTTTATTAAAGTAGTGCCTTTAATTTGTTAGAGGCATTTCTTTCTCCCCCCCATTACGATATTAATCTTTTCAAAGATTATGGTTCCTCTCTGGGTGTTTTCAATAATGATGATACAAGAAGCTGATTATCTTTGCCCTTATCATTTCTTCCTCTGGGATTTATTAGGTCACTGGGCTAAGAGCAAAGGGAACAAACTGTTTCTCTTCACGACCTTTTCTGTCTGCCATTGATTGGCATCTATAAGACAGAGTTTTTCAGTTTATTACTTCTGACCCAGAAATGGGAAACTTTCTACTCTGTTGACTGTATACTTAGTCCAAGTTTTTTTGCTTTAGGGATTGGATTTAGAAACCAAATTCTTACTAGGCTGGTGCTAGGACTTGTACCTCTGGAGATGCTTTGCCTCATTTTCTATTGTCGTCATCATCACCACAGTCAACACTTTGTGAGCACCTTTTGCCACAGGAGATAAAAATATTGATATGTAGCTGGGGAAAGCAGGTGTTGTCTTTGAAATCTTCTGATATTTCAAGCCAATGTTCCCAGTTTGCACTAAGGTGAAAACACAGCCTTTTAAAATAACTTGCAAAAAATTGAAAACAGCTGATCACAGAGCAGGTCACTACCCTCTTTTGGCTGGAGAAAACTCAGATTCCAGTCTGCCCGCTTCAAAGCTAGGATTTAGATTGCTAGAAGGTCTTTTGTTGAACTTGTCCCTGCTTCTCTTGTAAGAGTTGTAATATTTTGTGTAAATAATGAGAGGTTCCTTGAGCCAGAAAGAGACTTAATTGCACAACCCAGGAGCAATGGTACTCACCTAAAATAGAACAGCCCCTGTCCCTCATAGGGAAGAAGGGAGCTCAACTTGCAAGGATATTTTTCTTGTGAGGTCTGATCAAAAACATCACCCGAGAACTGAGCTGTTGTTCCTGAGAAAGGTTACCTGTATCCTATCATACTCTCACAAAAAAGTTTTGTCTTAGACAAAGAAAGCATCTTTCTCAAAACATTTCTCACCAAATCTCTTCCTATTTCCTACCTTCTCTTAGCTTTATGAATAAAACAGAAAGTTTCCTTTGGGGGTGCTGGAAGTAATGACTGAATTCCACAATGAAATTGAATTAGAGATTCACACAAAGCAGCAATGAAAAAGATGTTTTATAATGAGCTTGAGGAAGATACTGTAAAATTATTTTGGGAGAGTACACAACTGTGTACTACCAGGACAAAAAAAAAAGCCAAGAAAATGTGTCCAGTTTACAGTAGCTTAGTCCTGCTGAAGATCACTTATTTGATAAAATATCACTTAGAACAGATATGTACAGATTTTCTTTTGCCACAGGATCCATAAGGGCAGTTTGCAGTTGCACATAGATACTTTTTTTAAAGTGGTCCTTTGTTTAAAAGATATTGCTCAGCCGATTGTGCAGGGACTTGTTCTGGTTTGGAGGGGAAGCTGGTAGTTAATAAAATGATTTTATCTTGCAAGATAATTGAAAGCCAAGTGAGATTATTTGGTTTGAATTACTATCTCTACATGAAAACAATGGAGTATGAATCTAGCATTTCTGATAGTGTTTACTTTAGCCTTCTTTTTTTTTTTTTTCATTATATTATACTTTCAATTCTATTTTTACTGCCTTTCTCATGTTTTTCTTCCTAGCCTTGAGGAGCAATAGGCTTGGATCTGTTGCGTGAGTTAGGGAGAAGGGCTGCATAACCATGTCAGGATGGCTCAGAGCAAGCATGCCTGGCTGGCTGGCAGTGATGGGGAAGGAGAGAGACAACCCTGGAACACAACACAAACAAACAAGCCCCAGCTACTTGGTGACTTGTTCACAACCTTCAGCTCTCCTGTGCCCAGGTGAATTTGGCACCTGACGTCAGCCCTGAACCATTCCATCAAAGATGAGAACTGGGAATGTGCAGTAGGCAGCTGGACACCAATTTTGTAATGACCTTTTAAGAGCAGCCCTTCTGTCTCTTCCAGTGAGAGAGAATGAAATAAATGGGATCTGAAAGTGGAGCTCAGGCTGGCTTGGAAAGAGCGACAGAAAGGTCGCTTTTCTGATCAAGCCACTGTGTTCAGTGATTGGAGGGACTTCCAGGGGTCAGAGCATTGAAGATTTTTCTAGGTCAGGAACAACCCAGCTAACCTCCACATACACAGAAATGCCTTGAAGTTCTTATGTGACTGAGCAGCTCTAGGTAAAAGTGTTGCACAGGCTGGGTACCTGCAACAACCACCAAAACTGCTTCTGTGGTTTCACACATTTAGTTCCCACCAAATCCATTGATTTTTGTACCCTGGAATATGATTTGTACTGGGGCCTGGTATTAAATGTCAGCTTTGAAAATAGGCCTTGTCAGAACTAATGCAAAATTCACTCTTGTTGTTAATTTAACAAGATAGATCGGCAGACATTGAACATTTATTAAACAACCATAATTATATTTATATTAATGCTAGTCTCTGCCCAGGAGAGATTCAGACCTGGTATAATAGGATTTGTTTGTAATGCAGAATTGAGATCTCTGAATACAGATACAGTGCTAAACTCAGGGCTTGGAGAATGAAGCCATTTTGTGGGCTGAGCTTGAGCAGCTCTGGGATGTTTGGATGCTGGTTCTGCAGGTGAGGCTCTGGGCTGTGACAGAGGTACAGGGTTACAGCTCATGTCAGACCCTGGGAATACTGTCAGGATTTTGGTTATTCTGGATGCTGCAAAGTTAGTTGAAATGCATTGGTAGAGGTATTGACTGCTTCCAGGTGCACTGCATTTGCATGTTCATTCTCTTTAAAAGGTCAGCAAAGCATCCTGACAGTTCTAAAGGTGCCCTGCTCTGTCTGAAGTGTGCTTAGTTTCACACTGTCTCCTCTGCAGGATATGGCATCAAGTAATTTTGGTATGATATTGATCATGTAGCACGTTTTTATGTGGGTAAGGTCATTGCTTAGTCTTTGGAAAGAGGTGAATGAGATTCTTTCTGAATTTTCCTATGTACAGTTATGTTATTTCTGGAAAATGGCCTGTGGTTATTGCCCTGTTCTGTTCTGCATTGATGTCCTGGGAATAAAGCAGAATTCTGGGACAGTGGCAGCTCTGCTCAGTTGGTTGCAGGAGGCAAGAACAACCTCAACTGGATTCAGCAGTGTCTTCCTGCTTTTTATGCTGACACAGTGCCCACCTTCCCTGCTCTGCATACTGATGTCCTGCATCTTTACTCTGCTTGTCTGTCACTGCAAATGGGGGAGAATAAACTTGACAGTGGTGGATTGAAGGACTGTAAATGGTTATTGATTCCCAGCCCTCTTGCATTCCTAGAGGTGGGGGTCAGGAAGGGTGTGTGCTTTGGGACAGGGCGTGCAGGTTTGTAGGGGTTTTAGCATGGGTGAGTGACAGGATGTACATGATTATGATTTTCCCGTGGATTTAGTTATTCTGGCTGTGTGCAAATGAGAGATTGTCTTGGAAAAAGGTTGTGTGTACATCTGTGAGTATACATTTATCTCTGCTTACAGGCAGAACATGAAACACAGGTAAATGGTGTTAGCATTGCTTGAGTTTAAGATAAAGATTAAACTGGATCTTGAAGGTCCTCCCCAACCTGAATGATTTTATGATTCTACTGCCTGAGTGCATGAATCTTGTGTGGATATGTGGAATGCACACAGATGTTCCCCGTGAATCTATACCAGGAAAGGTGAACTAAAATCATGATGAATTCTGTGTCATTCTGCTGCCAGGTGACACTGTCACAGTTGCTGGTGCAAGTAGGGTGGGAAGAAGGCAGAGATGTTAAATCTTCCCTGCCACAGCACTTATGGGAGTCTGTGGTAGCCTGTGAAAGGGAAAGGAAGATCAATTCTAAAGGAAGACTGAAAAGAAAATGCACGCAGCAGTGACTGAGTTCAGATTTCATTAGCTTCTGATATCTGTGTTCACAGGGGAAAAAAAATCACATTTCCTTGGTGACCTTTTAATAAATGCAAAGCTGGGAGGAATTCTGTCTCTCAGTTCCCTTCCATTTGTAGTTAATTGGAGTGGAGGAGTGCAGTGCACAGGGCTGCAGCAGAGCCTCTGAAGGACAGCATGCTCAAACACTGCCGTTTGTGCAATTCTTCCTTGCCTTGGGAGCCCACAGGACAGCAAAGGGGATGAATGCCTTGAGAGGTTCTGTCTCATCCCTTCCTTCACCCAGGAGGGGTCAGAAGGGTGGGGCAGCCTCCTCACACTGGGCAGTCCTGTTCAATGCCACCTTATTGACCTGAGGGGTGGTGGAAAAAAACAGCACAGGCAGTGCCTGTCACAACTGCCGCTTGTAGGGTAAACAGCTTATCCCTGGAAATGTTTCCTCCTTAATGTTCATATGCAGTTTATTAAAAGGTGGAAAGGAACTTTCATATCTTGTTAACTCCCCTTACCTTTCTTTAGGGTCTTCTACAGCTTTTCAGGCACGTCCTTCTCAGCACAAACATTTTGGGATTTAAAATTACATGGATGGATTTAGTGGCAGAGTACAGGGCAGAGCAAGAGCATTTCAGCTGGAGTCAGACCCCATTGAAGTGCCCTCAGCCTGGTGATACAGACATGCTCAGCATCCCACAGATGTGTAAATGGTTCATGCCTCGATCCTAATTACAAGGCTAGACTGCTCGCAGGGCATTGAGATAACAGTTTTGTGAGTGTGCTGTTGACTCAGTGTTGTCCACTGCTGGAGCATGAATGGGACCTTTTGTGAATCCATTGCTAGACAGGAGAAATCTTATCAGGATTTCTCATATATTTCTTAGAAAAATCTTTTGCTACGTTCTCTGGGAAAGGAAAACCTTGGGTAGATTTGTGAATTCAGGTGAAAAGGTTCCTAAAAGAGGGACATCTTGAAGAGGGATCAAATTATTGTGGTACAGATTTAGCTTATTATCTGCTCATGTAGCCCAAGAATGAGAAGCATGTGGCTCTTCTCTCAGTGTGTTTGGAATACATAAGCACAGTCCAGATGGCATTTAAGGTCAGGCTGGCTTTGCTGGAGATCCTGACCGGTTGAAATAAGGGAATGTAAAATTCTGAAGAGAGGCTTATTTCATGAAGACTGAATAACAGATATTTCAAGCCCCAAGGTGCTTCATTAAATATCCTCTCTTTCCAGTCAGTTCCACTGATTTCATTTGAGAGTGTACAGCTATGACAAATGGAATTAAATGTGAACTCTCGTAACTCCTCACCCAGAATCTAAACCTTAAAGGGCTTCCAATAGGGCAGAATCAGTATTTGGAGGCCTTCTCCTTTAAGACAGCCAGAATGGTCCCAAGTCAACCAGAAATGTTTTACCCATGTTTCTGTGTCAATACTGCTGAGGCTTGGCATAATCCCAAAATACATCTCATTTATGTATATGTTCTTGAATTTAAAAGGAAAAGAGAAAAAAGATAAAAATAATTTTTAAAAAAATGAGCCTTAAGAATTTTTCCTCTGTTGCTCATGGCACATTATTTTGTACAACAGCACAAAATTATTTGTTATATATACAGAACTCAATCTTTATATACAGGAATTGTAGAGAATTTGCTTTCCACTTGAAGGGAAAATCAGTGGTAGGGTATATGGAGAAAATAATTCCACGTGTAACCCATGGAACGGGCTGACGATTTGTCTGTGAGTGGGTGATTAGTCCCTGTGAATGGCTGTGCCCACAGCTCTTGCAAACCTGGTACAAGAACACTCAGGGACTGAATAAAGTCTTTGTCTTCACTGATTGCACGTAATCCTAATTGGGTTTGGGATGCACAGCGAGGTTAGTGGCACCAGGCACAGCACAAGTTTATGATTATGCATGATATGAGCTGCATCATGCATTGCTTGCTGACAAATGAACTGTCTCCACACCCAGACAAAGAAGTGAAAAAGAACAGGTTATATTTTTTTCCTAAATAATTTGCCAATCATTTTTGATTTTCATTAGGAGTCTGAAAGAGTCTGGGTAATTGTACTGCTCAGGCTGGCTTTGTGGGAAAGGGCTTAATTTTTATGTTTCCATTTATTGAATTTTATTGTATTGTTTCTTAGCTCATTGATGAATAAATCCTAGTTACACTGAAGCAAATGCCTGGGAAATAGAAAAACAAGTCTGTGTTACTCCTTTGTATGTTCTGGGGGTGACAGGTATTGCTGAGTGTAATTAATTCACTTGTAAAGGACCGAGATCTGCATTATCGTGTTTTCCCATTTTAACACTAATTACTAGAAATTATTAGCACGGTGTTAATAATTGAGTGAAGACTGTGTGCACAATTTACAAGAGAAATAGATATGAATCTCTGTGTGCTTCTATTTAGCTCCTGCCTGTACTTTCCTGACTCACAAGAGGTGAGTGTTTGTACTGGTGGAGTGTTTGTGTGCAGGAAATATTTGTGAGTGCAAACTCGCCTTTACTGAAGACTATGACAGAATGTGGGCACATACATGGGTGAAGTAGCTCAAAACACTTTCTCTCACACCTGTGCACGGTGAACATGTTATTTTAATTGTGTAGTCATGAATGGGTGTGTTTGTTATGGTGCCTGTGTCTCAGAAATGTGCCCTTGAACACTGGTGATTGTCAGTCTGAGACAGAATTTTCCACATGTGCCCTTATCTCTCCTTCATTCTCACAGATGTGTCCTCTATTAGTAGTGGTTAAATAAACCTTTTGGTTTTCTGTTGTTCTGGGGTTTGGTGTTGGGGTTTTTTCCCAGAGAAATTGTGCATAAAGAGCTTGGCAGAAAGTGGTATTTTCTTGAAAGCCATGTCTAGCGCTTTTCCCCCACTGTCAGCCAATTACTTCCTTTAGTGTCTGAACATAAGACTTGCCAATAAAAGTCCCAAAATAGCTTCTCTCACTATTACTAATGTTTGCCAACAATAGCTAGGGAAGAGGAAAGGAAATCTATTTTTGTAGCTGGGTTCTAACATGAGGCAACCCTGCAAGCTTTAATGAAAATTAATTCGGTGCCTAAAGTTAAAGGCTTATTTGTACTAGAAAAATTTTTGACCAAATTCAAATATGACAGTTGAGAGGTGACAGGTGTTGGCTCCTTATGGACAAGAAGGTGCCAGACAAGTGAGTGCAATGTGAAGTTTGGCTGTGGTTTGGGATGTTGTAACCTCTAAATGGGGGAGCGTGGAACAAAGCTGAGTGAGTGCCAGTCTAGGCTCCATCCACACCAGAGATCTTCTTGTCTGAGTTTTCTTCAGCATCAGGACTGAATGTGAAGGACTGTAGAGCTGAAGTGGAAGGGGCAGACAGGTTCAGCTCAGCTAGGGATGGACAGACACATTGAGGGAAAAATTTTTCTTGTCCAAGCTACAGCTTCTGCAATGTTGCTCATCTGGAGTGGGGAGAATTTGGAGCCTGTACAGAGAAGAGTTAAGTGCAGTGCCAGAAATGGGAGAAATCAAGTTAATTTCAGATGTCTCTCCTTGCCAGCCAAGCCTGCAGCTGAGCAAGGTGAGCAGGCCTGTGCAGGAGGGCAGATTGAACCCAGAGCCCAGGTCACTGAGCAGGTCCTTGGTGATGACGCAGAACCAGGTCAAGCCAGGAATGCAAACCAGTGAATCAGGATCAGGTCCAGTGGTGGTGACTGGGGTAAGCCTAGGAATCACTGGTGGATCTGCAGTGACAAGGAGGGTCCCAGGGAAAGCCTGGAACTCAATCTGTGCATGGGAGTCTGGACTGATGCAGCCTGTGGGCAAGATCAATGGGCTGAGGTGTCTGCTGCTTTTGCTTGGGAGGCAAAGCAAATTCAGGCTCTCAGTCACTGTGATAACTCCTACTCTGATAGCAGCAGGCAGCTCCCAACATTGCCTCCATCCTTGAGCATCACCACTCTCTCCTCAACTCGTGTGGGTTTTTGGTCCCCTGATTGCCTCTGAAAAACTGTGATTGTTTATTGTCTTCCTGAGCCTGTCCAGATTCCACCCTTGTCCATCCCTGCTGTGTGGGACAGCACCAGCTCTTTATTCTGCCTTGTATCCTGGCATCCAGCTGCACTTGTGGACTCTGCAGATCCCTTGTCAGGGTGGCTGGTGCTCAGGGGATGGGCAGTTCATCTGCCTGAGGGAAGGACTTGGTCTCAGTGGAAAGGGGAGAAACAGGATGTGGCTGAAGACCTGCCTGCTGTCCTGGTCTCAGTAGCATCTGTCATTCTGTCCAAGTTTCACGTATTGCTGGCTTTTTGTTACAGAACATAAAGGATACAAGTTCTATTTAAACCAGACTCTTTACTGTGGTTTTGTGGTGGCAGGTTTTTTTGAAACCTAATCTTTATTTCTTGTTAGCCTCTGTTGTTTTGATTTTTTTTTTAATAAAGCATGGCAGAATTCCAGATTAATACCTTCAAACAGCTTTGTTCCTATCCATGAGAGGTGAAGTGTGAGAGGTAAAGAGAATTGTGGGCTCTCTCCCTAGCTCTGCCAATGCCCTTGACGAGGTGCCTTTGCCTAGGTTACTCCTCCTCTGATTCAGCATCCCTGCTTGAAGCTTGCAGTGCTGCTCTCCTACCTCCCAGAGGGTACCCTGAGATTAATTGAGGGATGTATCTAAATGGCTTTAGCATGCAGGCTGAAAGTCACCAGGGACAAAGCTCTTACTAGGGCAGGAATAAAGGTCAGGCCCTTGCTGACATGGTTGTCTTGATTAATTAATACACTAATCTCTATAACTCCTCTTCAGCAAATATTATTCGGCCTCAACCCTTATTTTGTTAATTTTTCTGTGACTTAGCTTTGAGAGAACTAATGGAAAGACCTTAATGGAAAAATGCTGCTTTTCACCACATACCTTTCCCTTGACCAGCCCTATAACTTGTTCCCTCTTTGTTACCTTCTGCTCCTGTTTGTCTGAGGGCTTTGCAGAAAAGCCCCCTGGCTGGTTAAATGACTCTTCATGGCATACCAAAAGAGACTTAGCCCTCAGTTCAGGTTTTGAGGAGTGATAGCTGATTGCTTCAACTGCTAGGAAAACAGTGTGTGGAGTTGATTGAAGAGGGAGAGCTAATATTTGATTCAATTTTCCTGTGGATATTTCCTGTGGGAAAGTGCCAGACCAGTTCTGGAGAACATCAGGAGGAAGTGTTTGTTCCCCAGCTGAAGGGCTGTGTCTCTATCCGTGAGTGCAGCAAGGAGGTGTCAGCAGTTTGGATTCTGTCACCACGTAGCCCTGAGGCCCAGCATTTTGGGACAGCTGTTTTTGAGCACAGAGTCTGTCCAGGATCTATTAGGGATTGCTACCAGCATCAGAAGGTGCAGCAGGGCTTGGAGAGGAGCAGAAGGCAGAGGGAGTGAACGTGTGTGGCGAAGCGCAGTGAAGCGAGCCATCCTTGGATGGGCAAGAAGGAATATTCCCTCCAGTGCTACCCACTGGGAAATCAAAGAAATGAAGAAAATCTCTCCTTGTCTTCTGTTCAGCTCTTAGTTCTGGTTTGTTGTACTTTCCATTCCTTTGTGATTACATCCATGTCTCAGTCAGGTATTGTTTTCTGCTTGAGCTGGGAACATTTCCTAAAGCTGTTCTGAGTGCACAATAGTCTTGTTCTCTTTCTTAGGCCAGCTTTAGACCGAATTTTGGCAGATTACACAAGTGTGGAATGTTTACTGTCCTGTCTTACATCATCATTTATCCTGTATCATTTATTTTTCCTTTAACAGAGTCTTAGCACTGTCAGTCTAATATGCATCAGAGGTTGAAATGTATTACCATAACACACTGCATTGTGGGTAAACCCATGCAAATTGTTCTGTGGAAAGTCATGCTAAATTATGTTCTTGGGGAAAAAAAGGGCAGAAAAACAAAAGATTTTTTTTTTCTTTTCCCTTTTCTTAACTGTTTGTTCTGTGGGTTTCTGAGCAGCTGCCAGAGGCACAGGTTTAAGGGAGTTGTTTGACATTCAGCACCACGTGCAGTGACGCTCCTCCCCACAGGACACTGCTGAAAGGATGGAGTTGAAAACTGCACTGGGTTTTCTATATCTCTCAGTGATGTTTGGTGTTAAAACATTAATAGCTTGTCAAAGGAAAAATCAGACTGAATGTTGGAATAGCACAGTAAAGAGGAATGTCCTGACACTTTTTTTTGTCTCCGTTGTCTCCATCTCCTTATCTGTAGGAACATCAGTTTTTGTGAACTTAAAGGGCTTCAGACGCCTCTTGGAAGAGGCAGTTCTGATCATATATAGTGGTTTTTTAGATCTTTGTCTTCTTTGTTCTCTATTACCAAGGTCATTTTCTTGGAAACTGGCTCCTTAGTTCTTCTGAAAGTCCATACACTTTCCAAATTGAAGCAGTAATCCTCCTTTCGGGCAGAACACCTGACTGTAGTAGAAATGATTGCAATGTCACAAACAGAGGATTATCATTTTCGGTAGAAATCACAAAAGGACTCCTAAGAAAAAGGCAGCATGTTCTTATGCAAATTTTCTCAGGTAGCACATCTGCAAGATGAAAAATCCTGAGAGCCTGTAATCTGGAGTCAGAGTCTCCTCTGCTGATAAAGTTTTGTCTGCTTTGCTGTGAATGGTCAGTAGATTTTCAAAGACTCAGAAACTTGTAGTTTGTTTTTACAAGTCCTGTGCGCTTCTCCCCTGATGCTCTCTGTAGATGAAATGTTTGTCAGCTGCCCTCCATTTGCTTATTTCTGGTTTTCATCTCTGAAAAAGCCCATGTGGACAGGTTCATGGCAGAGCAAGGGGCAATGTGTGCTTTTGTGGGGGTCACATCAGTTACCCCACTTGAGAGAGCTGCCTCTCCTCACCACAGCTCCATCTCTCTGAACCTGTCTCCCTTTTTTCAGTCTGTTCCTCACAGTCCTCTTCTTTCTTTGTCTCTGACTCCCCTAAAACATAGAGTATGCAGGTATTAAACTGCCCTGTGCTGGTACACTGCCAGGTGGTTTGCAAAAGTTTGCATCCAGCTGCCAGTTCTGACCAAATGTCTAAAATCCTCTGCATTCTCCAGGTCAGCTCCTCATGGACAAGCACCACAAGTTCCTATCTCCTCTAATAAAGTAGAAGCTTTGTTTTGATCCTCATTTTTGCTTTTCTTTTAGTAATAATTTTTCCAATGAAATGTAAGGTATAAATATCCAGCATCTGTATATTAATGGCTCTCAGTTTACTTTGTGCCACGGGGCCCATGGGCTGTGATGAAATGAGCCTTTGGGCCCTACAGGCCTGCACACCCTTATTAGTGGTTAATGGCTGTTGGTTCACCTGAAAGGACCTTGATCTTTGATTTCTGAATGTGGATATCACATCCCTGGGCTCATTGCCGGATGTCCTTCCTAACCCAGCTTCTGAATGAAATGATTAGCAACTTGCCCTTAGACTGTCTGGTGAAATCTCCCTCTGACCCAGCTTTCTCATGTATTCTGTAATTTTCTATGGTGTTATTGTATCACACGTTCATTTTATGAACCTGTATTAAATCAGAGCAGATGTCAAAGAGGGCCCTGCAGTATTTTTGCCTGAATTACCCTCAGTGTTATCAGCCATTCTCCAGGTGACTAGTGTAGAGTATTCAAAAGAAAGAAAGAAAAGGTCATATTTTCCCTGTTATTGTCCATTTCTCTGTTAAATGTGACAAGCAGCAAGAAGGGTCCTGTGTCAGGATGATTACACTGACACCTGTAAGAGAACAGCCAGGGAGCTCCTTGCTTGTACTTCCATCCCTCTTCAAAGGGAGCAGGCACCAGGCTGGGGAAAGTCCTCTCCTCTGCCATGTGTCTCTTTCCTCTGATCTGAGCTGGCCAGAGATGCTTTTTGTGCTTTCCCATGTGCCTTTGGCTTGGAAAATCAATGGCTCCTTTGTTGTTTTAGAAGTGCTAATACAATAAATTGTAGAATCATAGTTGCTTCCTGTCACTGACGCTGAGGTTGTAGGGAGGGATAGGTGGGAAAGGCTGGCTTTGATGGTGTTTGCTGAGGATGACCAAAGAGAATTTGTGATATGGAAAAAAGAAATTAGCTTGGGGGAGCCATTTATAATTTAGGAAAAAAGCCTCGGGTAGCTCTTGACATGTATCAGAATAAGGGGATGGATATAGAAGGCATGAAAGGTTACAGTAATGAAAACTGAAATGAGAGAGGAAGGTGCAGAGCTGTGGATTGGTCTGTGTCCTTACCTCTCACTTGTGAGGGTCTGTGTGAAGGGCTATTTAAAGTAAGTTTTTAAGGACATCAGCACACAGAGGACCTCAGGATAATCTCTCCTGGACATGTGCATGTAATTATTCCACCATGGAAGCTGTCATGTGCCATCTGATCTGCCCAGAAAAGCCACCCCCAGAGGGAAGCTCTGCTCTGAGGCTGTTGGCAGAAGGATATGAGAGATTTTGTGGAGAGCAGACTTAGACCTGGAAGAAAGAAGTAAGCTTCTATGCTTCAAGGTGTGATTTGGAAAATAATGAGGGGCTCCAAGGACTGGAATAATGAGAGTTTGTGTAGGCTGAGATTTGGATGCGTTCTGGAGCCACAGGTTCCCTGGCAGAGCTTGTAGGCAGCCAGGATGGGAACAGAGCAGGATGCTGTGGGACCATGCTGGCTGCTTTGTATACAAATCAGTGCTTGCACATTGTCTGCTCTGTTATTTGATATTTGATTAAGGTTGTAACTCACAGAATTAGGTGAAGCCCAGGCTTTTTTTCCTATAGGAGTTGTAAGGAAATTAAGAAATTGAGCTACTAAAAATAAATCTTTAAAACTGGCCAGCAGACTCAGCAGTTGACTGTCTGAACCAAGTCCAACAAGGTAAATAATCGTAATTATGACTCCTTATGTTTAAAAACTTATTTGATGTCAAGAGAGAACCACCAATAACACACACAAAGGATGTGGACTAACACCAGGATAAGAAAACTCAATGACTGAGAGTATTAATAGAATTGATAGGGCCTTGATAATATGACTTTTATTTTTTTTTAAGTACAAGAGCTAGAGGACAAATGAGAAATTAGTATACAAAGCTTCATTCACGGCTTTCAAGGGTAAATCTAGGCTAATTTTCATGCAGAATGGTATCAGTGGGCATCCCAGATAAGTCATGACTAATGAAAGGAGAGACTCCCACGAAAAGAAAAAAAAGAAATTTTGGGAGTTATGGAGTGAGAAACAAAAGGGTCTGTGTGTAGTCAAAACCTAGTTAAAAGGCAGGGAAAAGTGGGTAGGATAAGGCAACTCTGGGATGAAAAAACATGTAAGGTGAATCCAGATACCACTCTGTGAATTGGTGCTGGTCAGTATCTATAATTTGAATGGCTGGAAGGCAAGGAGATAATAAGATAATAAGATCTGCTGCTAGCAGCTAATGCAAATTATACTGTGGGAAGAAGGGCTGAAAGACTGTGGGTACTAGAATGGAAGATGAAACACAGGCAGTGGCAGGGTGCAGCATGTTTGAAGGAATAGTTTAAAGCATTCAGACACATGGCTGGGCTCTGAATTAGCTCTAACCATTCAGGAAAACATAAGTAGCTATTACAAAGACAGCTTGATAAAGATGTCTGTGCCATGTGCAGCAGCAGCAATAAAGAAAAAAAAAAAGGTGAGTGAGATGCCTGTGTGTGTGAAGAAACAGGGAGCCTTGGAAGATGTTCTAATATCCCTGCAGACGTGAGGGGCAACACCTCCTGTGGAGCACTCTGTGTATCATGGGTCATTTCTTTGTGAGAGACAAAGCAGTGAGATACACGGGCTGGAGGGAACAGATGAAAGGGTTTAGTGGCCTGGAAGGCAGCTTGAGTGCGGGGAAAGCATCGGGGATCCTGGAGCTGCTGGATTACAAAGGGAAGGGATAAAGCTCAGCGGTGCAGAGAGCGGCAGGAACACCGAGACCCTGCAGGGCTGGGGATGCTCTGCCAGGCTGGGGATGCTTGGGGGCAGCACAGCCAGGGGCAGATCCCACCCCACAGGGTTCTCCTCTACCTGGCATTGCTGCCAGGCCAGCACACGGTTTCAGTAGTTTGTTAGTCCCCTGTTAATGTGGCAGCAGAGGGATGGAGATAATGCGGGGTGCAGTGCTGCAGCAGCTGGGGTGTTGTCTGAGTCACGCTGTGTTGGCTTTCCCTAAATCTGTCCTAGTGCCCCTGCCCCTGTGTTGGTGCAAAAGTGAAAGGTTGCACGATCCTGGTGTCTCATTTGGGATGGGGAATTAAAACACACTCACCTTGCTTTGTCATATTGGCCAATATTTTTTTTTTTTTATCTGGTAGGAATTAGAATGTACTTGTTAATTTAAATGCTTGAAAACCATGCGGAAAAATAACAAAGTGTTGTGTAATATAATAAAAAAGTCTGTCACCATCCCATGAAATTAAGATGCAACAATTGATTCTTTGTATAACATATAATTAACCTGGGGATCCCCACTGTGAATGACATTATGAAGACAAATACCCTACTGAGATTTTTTAAAGGAGGTTTGACACTTTGAGTAGCATCTACGTTTACATTAGCCAGGATAAGTATCATAAATCATTTTTCTCAAGGCATGTGATGATCACCAGCCAGGATTAGAAAATTATTTTACACCCATGGTGAAATATGGCCAAACTGGGTAAATTCATAGCTGATGAAAAGGCTTGGGTGGGCCAAGAGTCTGTTTCCTTTTATGTATATCAGAATTATTTATAGAGGCAAAATTTTAAGTGGAAGAAGAGGAGGAAGAAAAGTCATCCAGGGATTAGGCTGCCAATTTAGGACTTGAAAAATTTCAGCTTCTTGCTTGCCCAAACTGCTTTTAAAAGCTAATTCATTTGACACAGATTCTGAGACATTCTTACAGCCCCACCTCACACTTAATCTCCAGATACCTCAGGCTATAACCTCTCTGTGGCTTGTTCCATGTTCCATGGAGTTCAGATAGCAGGGACAGGAACATATGTGAGAGGAGGTAATGGTGAGACTGCTGATGAATTGTCAAGGCACCATCAGACCAGTTAGCCTGCTGGAAATACTGGGAGCACGGGGAAGAAAGGTGCTTTCTTGAACTTGATAGCCTCCAATAATTGGTAATTGCTTTATTTCCTTGCACTGCCTCAGAACTCCTATGGAACAGTCCCTGGTTCTGTTTCTTGGCAGCTTAAGTCTCCTGGAGCAGCATTTGTTTTCCTTTACAAATTAGCATGTTGAGATGTTTGGTGTGTTTTGGTTTTGTTTTGTTTTGTGGGTTTTTGGTGAATTTTTTTCCGGTTGTTTTTTTAAAAAAAATTTTAAATAATACCATCACCTATGACATTGGTTAGGTCTACTGTCAAAAGATTGCTCTCTCTGGACTGTCACATCTTCACTGGATGGTACGGGCAGGCTTTTCCTCCCCAAAACTGTCTGCAGTCCTCAGACAGGAACCTGAGGCACTCCTGATCCTGTCACTGTTTAACAGTGCAGATTCCACTAAAGTGTGCACTTCTGGCCTGGCCTTCACTCAGCTTCTTCTGTTCTGTTTGAAAAAATATTGTGGAGCAAAGAGAAAGATTGTTCAGTGTCTGCAGAGAGGGATAAGCTTAGTCCAGGTTCATCCAGGGCCTAAAACAGGTCCCCAGAATGTCACAAGGAAATGAATGAGACAGAAAACCGATGTACTACTCAATTTTATTGGAAAGCAAGGACTCTGCAAAGAATAGTATCTTTCTACATAGTATCTTTCTACTTCTCTTTTTGTTCCTGACATGACCACCTGTCACAATTATGGTCCACATAAAAAACAAACAAAAAACAACATAAAAATAAACAAAAAACAACAACAAAAACCAGGTAAACAAATGAACTAACAAAAAGAAAAACAAAAAAAAAAACCAAAAAACCCCACCAAACAGAAAGCCAAACCAAAAAAATTATTGTGCTATTGTTCTAAAAGTTATTGTCCCTGTCCAACTACCACCTCAGTGTGTGTATGCAGCCTTTGAGGAGGTGTGAAGTTAAATCTACCCCTGTCTCCATCCTGTGTAGTTTGCAAACTGTTGGTATAAAACATTAGTAGCAGTGTTGGGGTAGGGTGGCCAAGAAAAAAGAGAGCTCAGATGCAACACTAATAAAATTTGTGTCATGGACATATACTGAGTCATTCATTGGAGATGGTGAAGGAAGTGAGAAAGGACGCTGAGGAAGGAACAGAGAAAGAGAAGAAATTTGGAAGGGAGAAAAGGGTGAAGGGAAACAGCTGTGGAAATACTGTGAGGGAAAGGTGTGGAAAGGTGTGGAAATAGAAATATCAGACAAATAACTAGTCAGTGGAAAGAAGGAAAAATCTTTCCCCACAATAGAACTGGAGAATTCATAACCTAAATAACTGTTTTTTCTAGAGGAATTGGCAAGAAATTTTTGTTGCATCTCAAGTTCTTCTATGAGCAGCTTGTCCAGGACTCTTTCTCCAACAGATTAGAAGCAGAAGGTATTTCATCTTCCCTTTCAGTCTGTTCCTTGAACAGGGTTGCTCATGACATACATACCTTTTAATAGTAAAGGAACCCATTTGAATGACTAAAACAATAATTACTTCTGTGCTGTTGAAGTTTGCTCAGCCAAAACACCAGCTGAGCTCAGCAGAAGTTTTGTCAGGAGATTCAAAGCGAGTCAGGCCTTTTCTCCTCCCCATGTGGGCAGAGCACCAGATGTAATGAGGACAGATGTGCAGAGCAAGGCACACTTCCCCAAGGGTGCCAAGATGGTCAAGGTTGCCATTAGCTTTCCTCTTGTTATCATTCCTCTGTATCAGCATCCATTGACCTCAGCAACCCTTCCTTCTTTCTCATCCTTTTATCTCTCCCATCCTTTTATCTCCTGGCTCTAACTCCAATCTCTGTCATCTTTCTTTCTAGAAATTCCTGCTAGCCTGTTTTTTTCTTTTTCCTTGCATCTTCAGCCTTTCCCACTCGCTTAATCCTCTTGAAATGTTTTGGCCCAAATTCCCATCCCCTCCATTTCATCTGTTTTCCATGCCATTCCTGCTGCTGAGGAATCTCTGGAGCATGAGAGAACCTGGGTTATTCCCTGCTGTCCTAGTTGTCCAACAGCCAGTTCCCCAGCAGGTGTCTGTGTATTTTCACTCACAGGGGTTGAAAGTACAGTAACCTTCAGGGCTGGCTCAAGCTAAAATTAAGGCTGCAGACACCAGGCACCAAATGTTTCATTCAGCTCCCCAAGTTTGTCCTCTAGAGCTTCCAAATGTCTTTGATTAGTATTCCGAGGGAGAGCGCACTGATGGAATTAGTGAGAAACCAGACTGTCAATTTATTTATACCCAGCCTTAGGGCATAGCCATTGTGCATGTGTAAAGCTGTTGGGATGAAGGGAATATTCTGTAAGTGTGTGTGTGTATGTGTTGACTGGAAGTGGGTTTGCAGGGAAAAGCTGCTGCCCCAAGGACTGAACAGTGACCTAAAGCAACAAAGGCTGCTGATGTGGCCGTGCTGTATTTGCTTTTAGGAAAAAATTGATCCCTCTGAAATTTTCTCTCTACTTGTATTTATTAGTATCTCCCAGCTCTAATTTTACTGTAATTCTCATTACCCTTGTGGAGAAATCTCTAATTTGACTCCTGGAGTCTTTCCACCTCCTTCAACAATATCTGTGTTCCAAAAAATATCACTGTCTTTGCCTCCTGGAATATTTAAAGCACATGAGTAATGAATAATAAAGTTTTTCCATTACATCGTCATTTAGCCTGGGAAGTATTTTGAGGGCAAGCTGAGAGATATTGGAAATATTTAGTTGTGGGTATTCATTTGATGCATGAGTGCTGAGAATGAATGAACTGGTTTTCCAATACAATTTGATCAATTTTGTTTAGGAAAATTTGTATTGACAGTGTTGAGGCCAAATGATAAGTCTTTTATTCCTGTTCCCCTGTTTTGCATTACAGTGGAAAATAAATATATCTCAAATTTGGACTGGTATTAGGCATCACCTCCTCCCATTCTGTCCGTTGCAGTATGAAAATGTGAAAAGGGTTTAAGAAAAGTTTTTCAGCTCCATTACTCTCTATAATAGCCAGGAAACAATTAACCTGTTATCCCTTAACATGACGTCTGCAGAAGATTATGGCATGACAGGGCCCAAGGGACCAATTTGCATTGTGCTATGGAATGTGGTGCACCAAGCTGATGCTGGTCCAGACTGGTACTTTGACATAACAGAGAGCAAAACCTGTGTGGAGCTTTGAGCTGATCATTAAAGTGGGCTGGTTTAGTTAGCATGTTTCTGAGGCTGGACTAATTAGGACTCATGAGCTTGTCTGCAGCTTTCTGGTGCAGGGGTGCTGCTCCCTCCTTCAGAATTTGCCTGGATCCCTTTGGCAGGGGAGACTTTGCACCACACTCCAGTGGTCACACAGACATGGCCAGAGGAGGGGACACAGCTTGTGCCAGAGGAGAAGATGGGGTCACTGAGAATCCGGGCTGGCAGGACACTGCAGGGGAGGTGCTGGCAGGCAGAGCAGCTTCCTCCTGTGCAGCTGTGACAAACAGACCATGTATTGTCACTTGGTAACAGCCAGACAGCTTCCCTGCCATGGAGCTGTGCTTCCTACCAACTTCCCAACCAAACCAGACTGCATCACTTCTGCCTTTCTACTCTTCTTGTTTCTTTTGTTTCTTACAGGATATTTCCATAATTCTGTCAGCACAATCTCAAAATTTCTGCAGCTGGCTGTGCCACATGGCTACAAGGGAAACGCCTGGAGGTCAGGCTTCCCTTTCAGCAATGCAGGTGGGACTGATCATCAACCATTACAGCAGGTCCTGGCATTGCTGGCAGATGCCATCAGTGACATTAGTTCAACAGGACAGCTCTGTCCCCAGCTTCAGTTTCATGGCAGTCCTGCTCTGCACCTCCTGCTCCTCTTTCTGCTGAGAACTGAGCAGGGAGGAAGGAGAGAGAAAATTGCCTGAGTTAAAATAAATAAATGTCCATGTTTGAAGTGAGTAAAGTATGCTAACAGGCAATCCTCTGGCTGAGTTTCCAGCTGTTACTCCTGAGCTGTCTAATATCAAAGCAATAATGGGTCCATCATACAGCAGCTGACTTCAGTGCATGAGCAGTTACTGTCTTAGGCTTCTGAGGTGTGTTATAGTGTTAATATTATTAGTATTATTATTTTGCTCATAGCTTCTTAAGGCCTCTCCATATCCTGAGTGAAGCCCTAGGGAGTCATAAAGCCACAGGCTGAGTTTCAGCTCAGGCACTGTTTGCATCTCCTTGATAGCTGTTTAGTATGTTGCCTTAATCTTGGAAGCAAGACCCTGAGATGCACCCCAGGGAAAGCCTCGAGATGCTTTTTGTATTTTTTGCCCCTGAGAAAATAACTCTCTTGCTGTGGAAATGACACCTTTTTTCTCTGAAATGTCACCACTTCTGCCTGCTGGTTGTAACTCTGCCACACTAAAATATCTTAAGTCTTTTAAAGTAAAATAATAAAACATTTAGGAATCTATTTAGAGCTGCTGAGCATTCTTATTGTTTTGTGTTAATGATCCTCAGTTCCCATAAACTTCTCCCTCCATTTTTTGTTTTTCTTATAAATTATTGCTACACTTTTTTGTACCCATTTCTTGCAGTAGACGTGAATAGAAGAGTAGAAATGATGTCAGACATTTGCCCACTGTGATAAAAACACTTAAGAGCCTGTCCAGGGGCAAAAGTCAGTTTTCCTGGGACCTTACACTCTGCCTAGCACTGAGGCTGTTCCCTCAGATTGTGTGTGACCTTCTGAGCAGGTCCTTGTCCAGCCACTCAGAGCATGTTTGAGTTCTGGATTATGTTCATCATAACTATGGATTCATGATTTACTCATAGTGTCTCAGAAAAGAAACTGAATTACAGTATCTTGTCCATAGGAAAATGTATTTGTGATCAGAGAGAGTGTTTTTTTAATGCCAGATGATTTTTGCATATGCTGAACCTGTTAGAGAGGAAGTTATGGTGGTGCTGTGCAAATAGTTTCTGTCCTCTAACAAAAATGCACCAAAAAGCTCCTCAGGAGAGCTGCAGACATTTATGTGTGAAATCTCTTCTTTCTTCCATCCACCTGTGTGGTTTTGGCTCAGAAATACTCTTCCAGCTATACAGAGGTGCTCAGACCCGAGGATCCCAAAGCATTTTACAAATATAACTTTATACAGGAAAAGAACAGAGCTCTGTCCCTCGTCATGGATTACTGAACACATTCTATTTTATAATATAAATTATAATGTGTTCAGTACCCGTGAGATGCTCACTAACAAATATCTAATGGAGGGTGTTGTGCAGGCTGTGCTGGTGTGGAGCTCACACCATGCTTAAGGCCAGGGCTTGTTCTGGACTCCTGAGAGTTGCTAAGGAAACAGCCTGGGAATGGAGCTGGAAGTCTCACAGAAGCTTGGCTGCAGAGATGGTTTTTTCTGCAGAAACACTCAGGGCTGTTATTGGCAGAGGCAGCAGCTGGTCCAGCCCCTGATGGGTGATGTGGTCACTAAATGGCAAAGATGAGGGACTCTGCAATTTTCGTTTCTTTTTGGTATATCCGAGCTTTGTTCTGATGCAGGCCCTTGGTGTAAATCCAAACACAGGTTATTCACACTCAGCAAGGATCCACAGCTTGGAGAATTCCTCTCTTGAAAGATGAATTTGATAATCCAAACCCTGTTTGTGCCACCAGCTTTTAACAGACTGAGAATTTCCTTAGAGGTGTTTGTTATTTTGCAATTACTTTTCAATTGATTTTCTTAAAAAAACAATTCATAACTTGTTAAAGATCTCTTCCTCTCTTTTTCCCCCTTGTCCAGTTCCCTTTTCCATCTTTGCCACTGCCTAATGTTTATAATCACAGGATTTATTTTTTTTCCCCATTACTTAGGTAGACAGCTCCTCTACAGAGAAAAAGAAAAACTCAATGATTTGTAAAAATGGATTTACAGTCAGATTCTCCTGGGGTCTGAGTCTAATTCTTACAATGACTTCTGAAAATTTACTTGAAACATTTAAACTCTTTGCCTCTGTTTCCCCTGCTGTAAAGCAGAGGCTATTTTAGGACATCTTCTGTAGACCATGTGCTGTTAGTTAATTTGCAAATGATCCTGCAGAGGAAACTTCCACGTGTAGGACTCATGAAACCTTTTGCTTCTCTCCATCAGGGCCTGCAGCTGGGAACGAAGGAGCTGGAGGAGATGGGAAGCAAGTTTTGCCTTGGTTTGCTGATTCTGCACCTCAAATCCCTGCCCTGCAGCAAGGAGCTGATGGCTCAGGCAGCTCTCCTGCTGGACCTGGAGGAGGAGATCACAGACAGGGCACAAAGGTCAGTGGCTGTGGTATCCAGAGGGCTCTGCTCTGGGGATGTGTTTTGGGTTTAAATCTGCAGAAATGGACTCTCCTCATGGCTGAGGTTTGCATCTTGGAAACTGCAGGGTATGGAGAGTATTTGGAATTGAGATGTAATTGGCTCCCAAAGAAACTACTGAAACAGTGGGTCCATGCCCTGCAGCCATCCATATGGAGAAAAAAGGTGAAAGAGAAGTGCCTATTCTCTATTTTCCAGTGAATTTCCATTTTCCTATCAAAGCTGATACTGGAACATGGGGATGGTTCTGCCCCAGAAAAATTCATCAGCAGGAAACCTTTTCCTGCTCACTGTCACATGGAGTTCTGTCCAGCTCAGATCCTCCATGGAGAGGATCTCTTACAGGAAAGGCATTATCTAAGTGCTGCACTGTAGGGAACAAGCATTGCAGATTAGGAAAGGACATTGTAGCATGATGTAGAAATTGTGGGCCACATACTGCAAGTATATTCCTATAAATTCTTTTCTTCACTGCATGGAATCCTTTAGTCATTTAGAGGATAGATTTATGACTTTTTGATGGACAGAAAGAAGTTTGGATCCCACTGCTTATTTGGGATGCGTTTTTCCAAATTGCAAAATTAATTTACTTGCTTCCTATGTTCAGTGGGGGGTATTTAAGTGAGTTTGTCCCATTATAAGTGCAGGAGGAATTTGACCTGGAAAACTGTCTGAGATTATTCAGCTTGAATTTGTGATGAAGCATAAAAAAAAAAATCTCTAAGCCATCATCACTTGTTAGTGCTATGTGCATCACATATGTTTGCAAGAATGTTTTTCCAAGACAAATGGAGAAAGAAGACTTAGTGATGGGACGTGATTTGAAGCTCCCTGGTGGCTTTGCCATCAAAGAGCTCTCTCAGCTCCATCAATGAACATCGAGTTTTTCAGTTGCAGAAATACCCCTGTAATTTATAGCAGACTCCCAGTCTCTCCCCTGCAGGAACATTTACCCAACATTAGCACCACCTGTTCCTCATGCCAAAACCCATTCTTGCAAGCTTGTTCACAGTTTTAAATGTTTACGAGGGGCGGTTTAAAAAGAAGGATAAAATGTAGAGACGTTCCTTTGGATTAGCTGTGTTCACTTGTAGTGTGAGCATATAAGTGAAGCAATTAAGGTGGATGCTAAACACCATCCATGTTGTGGACAGCCATCCAAAAAATCATTGCTGTGTCATTAGAGAGAGCTGCTGGAGCCTGGCTAGGTGGCTGGTTTTGGGATATGAATCAAACTCTCACTTTTGAACTGGAGCTAGAAGGGCCTTTGCATGAAAATAACGTATGGGAGGAAAAGCATCAAACCATGGCTTCCCTCAAACATTGACAGAAAGCCATCTGGTCACTGTAACTCAGTGAGCCTTTTCTCTGATCTTTGTAGCCTTCTGTTACTTTTTCCTTGAGCTGATTTTATTTTAATGGGAATTCATTCTATTTATCCGATACTGTGTGGTAGTTGATCCGTACAGAATCTCTAGTGACAAATGTTTTTAAAGAAGTCACCAAAACATAAAAGTTCTTTTACTTAGTAAAACTCCCATGTGTCCTCAGTAGCTGAAACGAAAGACTTCTGCCTCTTCAAGTTTGCCCAGCAGTAGTGAGCACCTCCACGACATCCAGAAATGAATGCCATTGCTAAAAGGCAATTTATAGGTAGTTGTTAATTTTTATTTCACTGGGTGCAATTGCAGGTTTGTGAAATTTTCCTATCTTGGATGTCATTTGCTACCATTTGCAGACCAGGTAAGCAGCTGAATTGATAATCCCAGCCAGAGGTGTCACATTGCAGGAGCTGGTTTCAAAAGGCTCAGTGAAGGCACATGCAGGGACCAAAGTGTTTGCTGGCATATTATCTTTAAGAATAAATAATTCATGGAAAATGATTGTGCAGCATATTGATTCTGATTCAGAAAATTAGTAGTTTCCTCCAATGTTTCTCCGAGCCTAGCCAAGAGGATTCCATGGTTTGGTTTTAGTGGGAATATTGGAACCAATGGAAGAATGCAGAATAGAGAGGACTCACTGGTACAGACAGGAGAGCAACTATTTCTACATCCCTCTCTCACAGGTTTTGATTCTTTATCAAAACATTTCTCTGGAGGAAGCTGAGGGTGACAGTCTAATTTTAATCTGTAAATACAAAGTTTAATCTAGTTCTGCGAGGCAGCACCAAAACCTTGCAGCTTCACTGCTGGTATATCATGACATGAATAGAAATTATACTCTGCTGCTTCCGAGGATAGACCCACCTTTGTGGGTTTGAGTGAAATGTTTGTAGTTTAAAATTAGCTCTGTTTTCCTGTGTGGTTACCAGAAAAATGCACAGTATCCTTGCATGCTTTCTCTACTTTGCCTCAGAAAGTGAGAGTAGGTGTGAATAAAAATACCCACATTTCTGTGTACCTCTGCCAAAGCAAAATCAGATTTGGGGATCCTTCAGGTGTAACACATGAAAATTCTGGGTAGTCACTTGGTGGATTTTTTTTCTTAAATGTTTAAATAGTGAACAGCAGTGTCTTTTGAACAGCTTACAAGCTATCTCTATTCCAGAAATCTGCAGTGCCCTGGTCCCAGGAAATGATATGCATGACAAATATTTAAGTGGGAGGCAATAGCTTTTACTGTAGCTAAATGTTTCCTGGCAAAGGAAAATGTGTCTCAGAAAACTGTCCTGCTGATGTGTCTAGGAAAAGATACAAATATGGCTGAGGCTTTCCATAGCAGTATTCACCAATATCAAAAGAAAATATTAGAATTGTTCAGCCCAGATGAAAACACGAGCTCTTCGTAGTTGTTATGGTTTTGTTTTGTGGAAATCAAGCTGAAATTAAGCTGTGAGCAGGGTGATGTATTGCACAGTGCTGATGTTAAATACATCTATCTCAATCTAATGTGTTTGCTCTGCCTGGGTTTCTGAGTGCCCATCTCTGTAATGCTCTGGGTGACAGGTCAAGCTGTGGAACAAGAAGTTAATCCAGCACTGGATAAAGCTGGCTCCCAGATGAAATGTCTCATTGCGAAGGTGCAGAGATCAAAAGCTGTGGAGCCAGAGAACTCTTGTGTTGTGAAATCCCTGCAGTTCATGTCCTGCATTTGTCTCTCTTTGCCCTGGTGTCTGGTGTGCGTGGCATTGACTTGGCATCTCAGCGTCTCCCTCCGACAGCAAACATTTTCACCTGTCAAGGTTCATAACGGTTTGTGTCCTTTAATTTTCCTCTTCAGGCTCTCTGTGCTCCGGGTGTGCTGCAGCCTCATTCTCTCACCGCTGCTGTGAGGGGATAAAGGAGCAGGCTGGGCCCTGCTTCCCTGGAATAAACTATTTGCTGTGCACTTTATCGAGCTCTGTCAGAGCCAGCGGTCAGTAAATTGGAGCAGGGTAATAGCTGTCAGGAAAGTGCCTGCTCTGATGGAGGCATCCTGTGAGAATGGGGGATTTCTCACACCAGATCAAGTCCATTGTGCTCAGTGTGCTGTCTCTAATGAGCCAAAGGAAGGTGAAAGCCTTTAGCAGACCTAACTAAACACGGCTTGGTGCACAGGCAAGAATTTCTTCTTGTCCCCAGTTCACAGCCTATCTTTCCTCTAAACTGTCAACCACAAAAAGAATCATTCACAAGCATGAGTGGGGCAACACTTGGGATAATTTCACAGCAGAGGCAGTGCTACTGAAAATAAGAGGGGCTGAACTTCCACCGGGGGGGGCTGTGGCTAATGGGACAGTAGAATATTTCCCCTGAACACATGATGTCCCAGGATACCATGAAGTTGGCCTAACAGCTCTCTGTTTTCAACACATGGCAGCTGTCTCAGGAACATGCTGAAAATGGAGAAAGTGCAGGATGCAGCACAGGAGATACAATAGAGCTACAATGTGTGATGGGGAGGAAGAAAGGTTAAATTGCTCCAGGCATTAACTGTTCTCTTAATTATCAACCTGTGCTTCTGGGACACATCATATGGGCTCTAACATTCAGGCACCATCACCCCCATGTTGCACAAGACCTCTGTAGGGCCTGAGTTGCTGTGGCTTTTCTTTTCACTAATGATATTCAGGTTGTTTCCTGCATTGAATAAACAGCCTTTTTTCCACCAGCACTGAATAGGTTTGATCTTATGGGTCCCTCTGCCAAGATCAAAGGCCAAGTATGTGGAGAATTTTCTGGGCTTTGCAACCACTTTCAACAAAAAAAGCCATGTGCCAGGTGCTCATACAAGCAATTTATTCTGCTCTTTCTCAAACACGGCCTCATAAGACAGTATTGCCATGCCCTAGGAAGAATTACTGATGTTTCCAGCATCCCACCATGCCATACAGTCAATTCTGGCATTCAGAAGCTTTCTGTGAGGAAAGTGAAATGCAGCTTGTACTTCTGTTTTTTGTGTTTATCGTGTTTTTTGATAATAGTTTTCATGCCTCATTTGCTATAAAAGTAATTAAGTTTTAAGTCACTGCTGTCCAAGCAGCTTCATATTTGTCATGGCCACAAGGAGGATGGGAAGTGACTGTTCACATAAAGCAGGTTTGAGAGAGACAAGGAGCAATCCCTTCCCTCTTCAGCATCCTCCTCTTCTTCCTTGTGGTTTAAACTCGTGGCACATTCCTTAATTTTCTTTTTCCCCCTGCCCTCCAGTTTGTGCTAGGAAATGTTTTGCATACACTGCAGCAATTGCAGCCATTTGTTCATGAGACATCTCCAGTGTTGAGGCAGACTTTTGTGAAGTCATTTTCTGCTGACTCAGACATTATTTATCTTCTGTGCTTCTTCATCATTTCTCACCTTTCTTGAGCAGAGCCAAATCTCTTTCCACCCCAGATGGTAAATATGTCTAGCTCTGCTATTAATCAAAACCAGAAGCCTTAATCATTGCTCTGTTTCTTTGTCCAGATGTAATCTCTTCATCTTCCATACAGTGAGCAGAGTTAGATCGGTCAGTGCAAGGATGGCAAAGCCAGGAATTGACAGGAGGGATTTGCAGATCATTTGGAAATGTGTGTGCTGCTCTTCTAAACCACATTGATGCACCACCATGATCCTGGATAGTATTGAAGTGTTGAATCTCCCTTCTTTTCACTATAATGCACTTTCCCCTGATTATAGCTGTGCAAGCAATTTCACTCATCTTTTAAACTGTGTGCCCAAAAGATGATTCAGATCAAATGAAAGTGATTTTGTGGAAATGAAGCAAACAAAGGGAAAGTTCAAACAACAGAAAATGCAGCTGGAGCGAAGCATGCTCACTTCATTTGAGCCCTCCTCAGTGCATCATTGAAGAGCAGAAATGCAGGGCTATACCCACATGCAGGGCTGGAAAACCCTTCCTCTGCCTGGTGGGATGGGTTCTTCCTATTCCTACAGGTGAATGTGGGTGTCAGTGCTGTATTGGTTTGGTTATACATACTAAAATGAATTGCAGCTCAAGGGTTTAGGTGCCAGACAGGATTTCACCCTGCACAGCTCCCCATTCCCAGCTCCCCAGTGCCCAGTCCTGAGGCAGACTGGACAGCTGGACTCTGGGGAGCCCTCTGACATATGGCTGAAGATGAAAGTGCTCTTTCATCACTTAGAGAATCTAACAGCAGCAGGAATTATTTGACCAGACTTGATTCAGGTTTTTATTTGAGTGGAGATCCATTTTTCTGTAAGTAAAGATTTGATGCATTTTTAACCTTGATCATCTGTAGACATTAAATACCTCATGGCAGCTTTCAGAAGAGGAGGGTGTTTATTGATTCTATTTTTCCCTTAGTCACAAATTTTATTGCTGGTGAAGGAATTTGAAGTTTCTACTGTTATATGAGCATCTCTGGATGAGGTATTTCTGTATTTGGGTGCTGGAGAGAAAAGTGCTGTGGGGATGCATTTACCTAAGTAAGCCAAACTACTTTGTCACTCTGGTGCAGAACATGGGGCAAAAGGGGTTTCTATAATGCATTTCATAAAGCACTTGTGAGAGCACAGTCTAACATTAATTCAGTATGACAGGTGTGAGAGAGGCTGAAGCTGGGCTTTGGCTTCAGAGCAGTCTTATGTTGCTGTAACTATTTAGGATCAGTTCAGGAAATGCTTTAACTCCTGACTGTTTTATAACACTCTCCAGCAATCTTTCACACTGATGTTGCAAAAGAGTGGTACTTCCTTGCACCCCCAGGGTCTGACCTAAAGAATTTCTGCCTCTACTATTGAGAGGAAAAAGATCTCAGATTTCAAGTTTGGATCTATTACTGATGTTAGATTTTATTGTTTTTATAGGCCTTGATAATCTTGTTTTCAAAATAAAAATGTGAGCCTTCTTTTGTCCACCCCTTCATCCTTCTTATCCTGCTCTCTTCTGTGCCTCTGCTTTGTTATTGAGAGAATACGAGTCCAAAGAATTCTTTAGAGGCTCAGCCAAGCAATGCAGCCTATAATGAATATATTTGGTATTCAGAAGGCTTTCATGTAGCTGTTCACAGGTGAGCCACTGGAATTCAGCAACTTTCATTAACACTTTCTAGAGCTGTCCCTATTTTCCTCCTATTGATTTTTATTATTATTATTATTCTGAAATGCCTTGCAAGCTGCTCAGCTTCTGTTGACTGCTATCAAATGCCAGCTCCATTTATGCCAGGCTGGGTATAAGTATTCATGCTCATTTCAGAGTTAATTAATTTATCCTTTTTTAGCTAATAATAGCAAGTTAAATAGATGCAGAAAGGACGGAGAGGAAAAGAGCAAATGGGAAGAGAAAGAGATCATAGAAGGAACTTCAAACATGCACAGAAGCACTGCTTGCTATTGTATCTGTCTGAGGTTATTCAAATTACCATACTCACACAGATCTGACTGGACTACAGATAATGAACTTGTATATACCCAGCAGAACAAATGGGCTCTGCAGTGCCCTTTCTGTGAGGCATATTGCTGTGGTGCTGTCTGGCATCAGACATTTTGGTATTGATTGGGAGCATCTGTATTTCTGGGCTGCAGTCTTTCTCTCTTAAGATCTAACTTGAAATATGAAAGCCACTGGGGCCCTTCACATGCTGAGATGGAAAAAATAAACCAGAGGGCTCTCAGGGGTTCAGAAGTTCCCATTTTATGGAGTGTTCCCCAAAGCAATGCATTGTGAGGGGTGCACTCTTTTCTCTGAGGTGGCCTTTATGCAGAGCAGGACACTGCTGACATCAAATAGAACAGATGTGGGGTTATTTCTAAGAGGATTAAAGGGTAATGGGAGAATCAGTCTGGTTGGACTATTGATCATTTTGAATGCAGGCAGAGGTGGGATTTCAGATTGGACATGTCACAGGTCTAGTGCTGAAGAGGCAGGTTCAGAGCACTGAACAGAGCCTTATACAGACTATATCTGTACTGCAGCAGCAGCTGAACACCAGTTACATCAGATTAAGGGCTCTGGCACAAGATCAGGAGGAGAAAACTCTGTCAGTGCAACTCTGCTGGGGACCCCTGTCCTTTGTTTTCAGCTGTTTGACATTATTCAGAGGATATGGATGCACAAGGCACAACTGTAGTGGGAGTCCTTGTGTCTTGTTGGTGTGGGGGAACCTTAGATAAACGCTAAGGTTGTTTCAAGGATCTTGGTTATTTAGTGTTTCCTTGTGGAACTTTTCCAAATGGTGCTCCCAAAGTCCCAAAATAACTTGAGACTTGTGAAAACCAGAGAACAGTCAGATTTTTCATACTAGAACATGCTACAGTAGCTCCTTTCAGACAGACAGAGCAACTGAAGGAGTGAGTGGGATGGTAGGCAGATGAAATGCTCTTCCAACCCTTTAGAAATAAGTATGTTTTTTGTGAAGTTGTGTATTTTTCCCCTCTTTATTGCAATTGTCGCTTCAGTTGACCTAGACTTAATCTGTCCACAGCTCCCACCAGAGCTTTTTGAGGAAAACAGTCATGTAGCTAAAAATCAAACTGGCTGAGGACCAAACCAGATCTTTCTATCCCATGTATTGGAGAGTTAATCACGTGGCACAGAACCCAGGAACAAGACACTTAGATCTGGATTATCTGAACCAAAGGCTTCCCCATGTGGTGTTCTCACCCTTGAACCCAACACAGTGGCTCAGATGTCCAGGTATCACAGAGCTTAGGGGCGAACCAGAATGAATGCCAGTGGTCTGTGAGCTTCTGTAGAGCAGAATGTCTCCCCCCAGCAGCAGCATCAGAGGCTCCAGTCCTGCAGAGCAGGGTGTGGTGCTGAGAGTAGCAGTTGCCTCTGTCTGAAGTAGGTTTTCCTGTCATGGGTGAAATACAGGGCTAGAAGGAGAAAAATCTCCTGTAAAACCACCTGTGGGATCCAGTTTACACCAGAAGTTTGCACCTGTATAAATTATTCAGACAATCAGAGCTAAGCAGTCCCAAATGGATTTGGTTTAACAATGTTCACAGTTTCCTTGTGTCCCCATTGCTGCCTCCTTTCTCTGCAAAGAGAAAAGAAGAGCAGAGATTTCTGCTTTCGAGGTAGATGCTGTGTTGCAAGTCCTTTTGGTCTGGTGCCCAGGCTGCAAATGAGAGTCTGAGCAGGGCTCCTCTACTGTGGTGACAGTGTACAGCTGCTATCTGGGAGCATATCAGAAACTCAGCAAGACAAATAAGAGACTAAACAGTTAAGGGGGATAGAGAAGGCAGAGAAATTCATAATTAAAGCTGTCAGGTTGCAGTAAAAGGAGCACATAGCCTGGAAGGAGAGCGGGTGGGTGAGAAAAGTGTCATATTTGCAGGTAAATTTGGCACTTGAACAGCATTTTAAAGCACTCCAAAGCCACCTCCACTGACATCTCAGCTGCACTGTATATTCTGTCAGAGGTTCTAGCTGTTCAGTGTATTGTGGCTGTGACTCACACACACACACCCTGCCTCTTGCTGCCTCACCAGGCACTGTACAGAGAGACAGGCAGAGGTATTGTGTGAGACAGGAGATAAATACCTGCAGGTTGTTGTTCCAGGCCCCAGCACTCATATGGACCAGAGTGGATAAGTGCCTGTGCACAGAGGTACAAATGTGAAAGCCGATCCTTCTAGCCCCTGATAATTCATTGTATTCTCTCAGAAACCATGGGGATTTATTAGGATTTTAATGTGATGTTGGTAAAAAGAACTTATGAGAATTAGACTGGAGTTGAGAGTAGAAGGATGTGAGGGGAAGTTGCACATGAAATTAATACTTAGCCTTTTTTATTTTGTCTGCAGAGCAGAAATGTACTTAAGGTTAACATCCCAGATCCTGTTCTTATGAATGTAGAGAGAATTCCCTTTCAAGTACAGCACAGAGCCCCATCTAGCCCTGGTCACTCTGTAGCCCTTGGCAGTGCAGCCCATTTGAAGGGATCTTCTCCACAAGTCCAGGACAGAGCACTGCCACTTTTTTATTGATGTCACAGGGCAGTATGAGAGCTGTGGGGCTGATTCCAGGCTGGAGCAGTGCAGATGGACCTGTGATGTGCTGGAAGGGCTCAGGGTGCTCATGGGGATGGGGAAAGTGGGAAAGGAAGCCAAGATTCATCAGCAGAACTCTGTGGAAAATTGTGACTCTGCAAGAATTGAATTGGGATACAATGGCCAAAACAAATGGAAAACCACACCTGCTTCTTGGGAACTTTCCTTTCTCAAGGAAAGATTGTCACTTCCTTCTGCTCTTGTGTCTCTGGGAAGATGCTGAGGGTGTGGGCTGCTGCTGCCTGGACCATGAGTACTAAAGGAAATAGTCACACCAGGGCAAGGGCTGCTGTCAGAGCAGCAGGGAGAGACTGACTCAGAACAGTGTAAGAGGAAAGTATGTCCCCTTTGCCTCTCTTTGGGGATATTTTCTCTGTTTCCTCCCCCTGGGCCATCTCCCATTCTTATTTCTATTTGCTCCTGTTAAAACTTGCTTTTAACTGGAGGAAAATTTAAATTTCTGGAAGGTCAAGTATTAGTTCTAAAGTGATAGTAGCATGCTTTCTGGTTAGACTTTCAAATATACCCCATACCATTTAAAAATACTTAATCAGCAGCTTTATCTATGGCCCATTATTCACCATTTAATCTATAATGGCTTCCTTTTAAGCATTAATAGTTACTACCTTAAATCCCTATTTAAACATGAATTTGAGGATTTGGACTTGTAAGGGGAAATAAGCAATAAAAGCAGCTGAACGCCAGAACAAGATTCTGCTATCAGGTCAGTCTGATCAGAAATGAGGAATAAGGAAGAACAGAAAGAATCTGTTCTCTGTTTCTCTAATCTGTTTGTTCTGTCTGGTCTACCCAACATGTTTTTATATCACACTCTGTACTTGAGAATTATTTTTCCTGAAGATGCCATTTTATAGCACCCTCCAAAAAGCACCAGCATCTCATTAAAAAGATAAAAGTCCCATGCAATTCAAAGAAAAAGCAAATACCCAATCCAAGTAATAAAGCTGTGCCTCCTCTTCCATTGAACTGCAGGGGGCAGCCAAGAATTTGGGTAAAGTGTTGCTACCTGGATTTATCTTATCTGGCTTTTCCTGGAATTAATTTTTTTTCGTTTGTTTTGGGTTTTGGGTTTTTTTTGTTTGTTTGTTGGGTTTTTTTGTTGTTGTTCTAGTACACAACTTGTGTTTTCATCTATGAAAAAGTGAATCATAAGAGAGGATGCACTGTAGCACTTTAATACAGTCAAGTGTCCTTCATGACAGTGCTCAACACTGGAGATTTCAAAGAGGGATGCAACCACTTGCCATAGTGGACAATTACAGAATGCCCCTGTCCCCTAGAGGAATGATTCTCTATCTTCAGACAGTGATTTATTTATACCTGGGAACACGAGAACTTATAAAATTTCTGAATAATTATAATAACAATAGTTCTATCTAATGAAATGTTCCAGTGCTCTCATTTTCTGTATAAGGTACAAATGCTTTTTGAATCTTGCATTGCTCCTCACTGCACCCTGCTATCTTGTGAGTTTTATGGATTAGCTGCATGTTGTGAGGAAAGAAAATACTTCCTTTCATCCACTGCTCTTTCACCTTTGCAAATGCACCTTTATCCTCCACTGTAACAGAATAATTGGGAGTGCCTAAATTGCCAGGCATTTTGTAAACAACCATCACCTCCCTTTTCATGCATCTAGTCATGAAAGAGGAAAATTTTTTAAAATCTTACGCCTCTAACAGCTTTTATCACCTACTTTGGGCCCTGCTTATTTATGTGAAATGTGTAAGATATAAGAAACCAAGAATTCAGAATGGGTTTTCTAGGGAAAGTGTAGCATTTTTAAGGGAACAGTTTTGTAGTATTTTTAGTGTTGTCTGTGGCCTTGTCATTGAGGTTTATTATTTTCAAGAAGGATGGTGTTTCCCTGGATTAATCAGCTTTTTCCTCACTTGGTTTGATGAACTGTATTGAAGAAACCCTTTTACCTTTAAGCAGTTTTCTTGGAGGATTACTGGCCACAAATGAGGTTGGTGAAGGACACCAGAGTCTCTCATGTGCATGCCCATAAAAAGTGATGCCTTTTTTTTTAGACATTTAGATTTCAGTGTTAATGTGTCTGGCCTGAAGATAGTGCTTATTCTTGCCTAAATATCCCAGAAAGGACTGAGCAGAAAAGAGAGAAACAAGTGGAAGAGGACGTGATGCTGGTAGCTTGTGAGAGGTACAGAAAAGAGAGAAAAAGATGGACAGCCCTTGTCAGAAGTGGATTTGGAAGGGTAAGGGCAGGACAAGACTTAAGCCCTCTCCCTGCCTTCCCCTCAACTCTTGGGAGTAATTCTCAATATTACAGAACCTAATTTCAGGAGCTCAGGATTAAAAAAAGGGTTGAGTGGAAATATAAATAATGGATTAGGCTGAAAAATTGGTTTAGGCACTTTGACAATGTCTCTGAGGTGTCTTTGCCCCTTTCAAGGAGAAACAGATTGGAGACATGAGATGCAGAAACATGGCTTTTGTTCACTTTTCTCTCTCACGTTTCAAAATCATATCCAAACTCTTTTTGTGCAAATGTGCTGCTCATGATCAAAGCATTATCTCGGAGCAGAGAAAGTCCCTGGAGAGCAAGGCCTGAAGGCTCAGCCTGCAGTGCAGCTGGCTGGATCCCAGTTTGGGAAATCCAGCCATGCATGACCCAGCAGCTCCTGATGCAGTGAAATGGGGGGCAGTGTACCCCAGGTCCTTCCCTGACTTTTGATCCTTGCTCCCTCCCCAGCCCAGCTCCCTCTGGAGGCTGTGGTCCATCAGGGGTTTGCCCCCATCAGTGTCAGGTTGTCTGTAAGGCTCTCCTGTAACACAACCTCTACTAATTCCCTGAATTTTCTCAGGAATTGAATACACTGGTGCAGAGGTTGGAATTTATCTGAGGAGGGATAATGGATAGGAGCAGTTGAGCTCTTTGCCCTTTTCAGCCTATTTTTCCTCGTGTGTCGTTTCTGGCATTTCCATCCACTCACAGAGTGACCCTAATAGCAGCCAGCTTTTGGGAAAGAAGCAACAGAAAGATGTTCAGTGAAACTTCAGAGCTGGTGCCCTGCAGGTATGACAGGGACAGCCATGAAAGCAGCAAACCTGTTTGCACAGAGATCTCTCCTGCCTTGTGATGCCTTCCTGCCTTTACTGCCTCCCTTGTGGGACACTGGATTTGTGTGCCAAGAAGGCTGCTGTTAACACAGCTCAAACACCTCACAGGGAGCAGTGCCCTTGATCTGTCATTAAAAAACGTCCTTGACACACTGTGGCATCGGGAGAAAAGCTTGTGATGCTAATTGCTGGCAGCATTGTTCTACCATGGATGTTACACAGAAAGCCCTAGTACATTCTGGTTTAATTTTGACAGAGGGAGGGGAGTTTCGTTTCGCTACCTTTTTTTTTTTTTTTTTTTTTTTTTTTTTTTAAGAGTTTCCCCAAAAGGCATATGAGCTCTCTGAGGGTAGGGCTGTGATCACAGGAAGGTGACCTTTTGTTTTGGGTTTTTTGTTGGTTTTTTTGGGCATAGTTTGTCACTGAATGACGTTCCTGTGCACTCTGCAGCCTTGCAGGACTGTCCTCTCAGCTAGATCCATGGATCATACAATCAGGCAGGGTTTTCAGCTGCTTCACAGCCTTTACACCTTCTGAGTGTCCAACCTCCCTCCACCTTCTCTCTGGTAGCAGCAAAAGCTGGAGAATTTCCCTTGTTCACACCTTGCTTTTCTAACTTACCTGTGCTCTGTAATGATTAAGAAAATTAAGACATGGGGACATATGCCCTTGTTTAGTCCCTGATGATGGGTCAAAAGTGGAAATTAATAAGACAGGAAATTTGTTTCTACTCTGCAGTCAGTAAAGGAAATTCACTGGAACTAAATTAATCATGGAACAGGCACAAAGAAGAGAACAAATTATCAGGGAATTAACTCATTAATTAGGTTCATACCAAAATTCAGAAAAGCATTTTCTTCAAGATAACAACCGAGTTCACAGTTCAGCAAGAGCTGGTCTTGGGGTACACACAATTTTATATCAGAACTCTGCCAAGGTTTTATTTTAGCCCAGCATTTGGCTGGTTATAATGGTATATCAGAAAAGCTGCAGGAAGGCATTCAGCAGCTGGCATCATCTCACCACAAAGTGTGAGGACAGAAGCTATTATCAGCCCGTTCACATCACTAAACTCTGGTTCCTGGGGTTAACAGCAGTGTGGGAGCCCTCTCTGTTATGGCACCTTGCTAAATTTAGAGCTTGATTGCAAATCCTCCAGTGAATAGCAGCTGCTTGCTGGTGAGGCCTTTTTCCAGCATGAGGGTGAGCAGAAGCCACATGCAGATTTAAGTGAGGTGAAGTGCTAAAACACCCTCGTCCACGTGGCACTTCTCAGGCCCCCCAGCACGCCCTCTTTGTTCCAGTTCTCCATGGCAGGGTAGGATGGAGCTGAGCTCCTGTGTGTTTCCAAGTAGATGGGCTTTGGCTGGAGTCTCCTCGCTGTTCTAATGGCAAGCTTCACTCCATGAATCTTTTTCAGGCTGTAGCTTGAACTCGGGGTTAATTTAGGACCCACACAGCCCTGTTCTTGTTAAATCAAGATTTATGCTGCCTGCCTTGCTCGCTGCACCTCAGCATGAGGCTGCTTGCTGTGCAGGCGAAATGTCTCCCTTCGTGCTGCCAAGTACGGATCCTCTGCTGAAGGGAACGTAGGAAAGGAAAAGAGTTCTGCTGTTACTCTCTGCTCTGTGCTGCAAAATCCTGCCAGGTGCCTTCACAGCCTTTGTGGTGAGACCTGCTGCTGCCAGGTGCCACAAGGTCCCTGTCCCTGGGCTGGAGCAGAGGCCAGGCTGCTGCAGCAGAGCTGGGATTAGTGCGTTGAGATTGGTTTCTGCAGCAGCTCTTAATGAACTAACAAACCAGAGCTAAACACTGGTTGAAATGAGAGTGAATCCATGTGAGAAAGGCCCCCTGCTTCCTCACTTACCCTTTCCCATCTCCTGCTTTCTCTGAGTCCCAGCAGGAATGCAATCAAGCCGTGCTCAGGAACATCTGAGCTGCCTATTTGCCACTCAGGACTTCCCGGGTAGTGAAGTTTCCACGTTGTTTATTTAGAGCTAAGTGTTCTGCTGGGTCTCTTCTCACCTTCTGTAAATAACAACTGTCCTCAAAATTCTTCAGGCTGATTACTGAGACTGACAATCTGTGTGTTTTGAGCTGCTGAGCCGTATTAATCCATAATATACTCTGGCCCGTGGATGGGAAAACTAATGCACTGAGGATGCCACAAGAGGTAAAAGCCAAAGGGCTCAGTCTTCCTGGACATGTGAAGTACTTTGCTTGTGATGTGAATAAATCTCCCAGCAGCAGCAGCAGTGCATAAACTGTTACAGGAGTTTGCCTTTGAAATCAACATGATAGAGATTTTACAGCACCAAAACGAATTCAATTTTACAAAAGATGAGGCACAGGGTTGTTTTTTTTAATTTATTTATTTGCCTACCTGTAGCTTGTCATAGTAAAGTTTATTCCACTTAACACAGGAATTGATGGCAGAGGGGCAAACACATACACAGAGAGCAACCATACCCAAGTCCTTCAGGCCCACCAAATGCATCCACCAACTTTATTAAGCACCTAAAAGTTTTGTATCTGGCAATGCCAGTATTCAAGCACTTTCTTTACAGTCATTGAAAGGAATTCATCCCATCTGTCTTACACACCTTTCATAGGTTCCACTAGTAGCAGGGTAACTAACTGGGGAATACTGTCTCACCAGTGGGAGAGGAAAAAGTGAAAAGAGAAGGCAGAGTCTAGGGCTGAAGTATCTTCTCCTTTCTGTTTTGGAGCCTAAACCTCTTCATATCAGAGTATGAAAGCTGGAAATGCATTCCCTCAGAATCAAGCCAAAAATGCACTCTAGCAGCCCTTGCTAAAATGCAGATGGGAAAATAAATATGAGGTCCATGGATTATACAATTATACAGAATTCAATCCAGAGATTACACTGTGAGAATTCAGTCCTGTGTAAAGCACACCAGGATGATGAAATATCAGCTCATCCTGTGGATTTGGCACAAAGCTGTTGAGGACTTCTCTGTGCTTTGGAACAGGACAGTTAAGAATGCAGAGTACACATGCAGGGAGCAAAATATTCCTTCTTTGTGCTTTTAGTACAGCAAAATGCTTTGCTGCTCCTTTGGTTTCCTTCCTTCAGTCACAACAAAGGAACGTTGGAAGTGGCTTCAGAGAAACAAAGCCTAGAAAAGAAAAGGGATTTAGGGAGAAGAGATTAGATGAAATTTGTGAGAAAAAGAATTCCCAGTGCCATGTTCCCAGCTCAGTCTTCTGAAGGGAAGCCCTTTGCTCCTGATCCATTGTGATTCACTTGGCAGCTCTGCCTGGAGTGGCCTCTCTCCTTCATCTCTGCTGCTGTAAACTAATACCAGTGATAACAGCCCTGCCAAGCTTGGCCCTTGCTGATGTATTGTACACAGCTTTCATTAATCTGTTTGTGCCCAGCAGCTCATCAGTGAAAGCTCCTTCTAATTCCCTTCCTTCTGATCTGCTGTGGACTTCTGAGAAGCAGGAGTGCTTTTGCAAGAGAGGAATGACCTGTGATGCTCTCTTGGTGTAGCTTGAGCAAGTTTTATTCCAGCTTTCCTTTAACACCACACAGTTTAATCAGGGCATGTTGATACGGACTTGTACCTCCTCATCTTCCTGTCTTTTGACCTTACAGTGATTGGCTTTTAATGCTGTTGTCTGAGACTGATTTTCCTGGTTTGGGAGCCAGTCTTTTCCCTGCCTCCCATTTGTGATATGCAACAATTCCTGCCATGGTTGGAGGAGAAGGATGGCAGCCACCCTGCAGTGCTCTGGCCAGCCTGAGCTCCTACAGCCCTGCTGCTCCTTTACCTCTGCTCTGACAGCTGGTATGGAAATTATTCCTCCTATATTATCATTGTAGAGAATGAACTTTAAACTTCATTTGTGTTTGCATAAAATTGGAGGAGTTAAGGGCTGGCAGGGATCTCCACAGGTCATCATCTTCCTGCAGTGAGGATCAGCTTAGCCTGTACCACTCTTGCTATGTTAATCTAATCTTTTCTAGGAGAGCTTTAATAATGGAATTACCAGACTTTCTCCAAATAATCTATTTTAGCTCCTACCACCCTTACATTTTCCAGGTATCTAGCTTGAGCCCTGTCTTACTACAGGAAGTCCTGGACAGGATTTTCTTACCTATCCAGGCTAGATATAGAGAATCAATTATTTCAGTGTGCTTTCTGCACCATTTTCAGTGGAACCAAGTCCTCTCTGAATTGCTTTTCCCAAGCTGGAAACAGATCTGTAGCAGAGATCTTAATATGGTGGATCAAGAAAGAACAAATTAATTCATCTGTCAGCCTAAATTCTTTATACCCATACAATATTGTATTTGCAATTTTGTAAAAGAAAGGAATGGGTGGTTCATATTCAGCTTGTAGTTTTCAATAAGGCAAATCAGTATTTTTTCCCAGTAGAAATACTACCTTGTCATTGTTTCTCATTTTCTTTGTTTGTACCATTGATTATTCCTGTCTAATTGAAGTAACTTGTACTTGACCCTATTGAATTGCAACTTTTTTTTCAGGTTGCATCTCTAGTTTGTCAAAATTATTTCAAACTTTAATGCAATTTTTGTCTTACTTTGGTTTCATCTGCAAATTGAATTAATATGCTTTGCATTTCATCTAAATCTTTAATGAAAATATTGAATTGTACCAAATCCGTGTCCGAGTCCTGCAGAAGCTCGTCCAACACATGTTTTGACAGTGAAATGCTGAGAACTGCTCTGAGTACAATTTTCTAAACAGTTTATATCATTATAAAGTGTTCACCTAGGTTCACCTAGGCCCTGCTGCAAGAACTTGAAATGGTTTGAAAAAACTTTACTATGTGACATCTTGTCCGTGGGATATTCCCCTGGTACTTTCTCAGAGAAGCAAATTAGAACAGGCCATCATAATTTGTTCCTGACAAAGCTGTGTTGACTGATTCCCACTTCTTTTCTCCTAAGTGCTTGCAAATTGTTTCTTTGCTCTGAGGAACTGGAGTTAACCTGACAGGTCTATCGTTTGCTGTCTTCTTCTTTCTCCTGTCTTCAAAAGACATTTACTCTATTGTGTCACTTATCTGGTTCATCACCAGTCCTTCCTAAGCTCAAAAAAACCCTAATCATTAACAGCTTTGAGCCTGATTCAGTCAGTTCCTCAGATCTACAGAAGGAACACAGTAGATTCAGATCATTTGGAAAATCTGAGCAATTTAACTTCTCTAACCAGTCCCTTTTGTTCTCTGGGCCTCCTTTGTTAGTCCTTAACAATGTTAATTCATCACAGCTGACCTTTTATGAAAACTGATGCAAAAATCACTCTTCTCTGCCTTACTGTCAATAAGTTTTCCTTCTATGAAAAGTGGACTAAGAAATTATGCTGCATTTTAGTAGTAGTAAACTTAAAGAATGATATCTTTTGTTGTGTGATATTTTTGCTAGTCTCGTCTCACTATGTACTTTCATTTTTCATGCTTTTCTTAGCTGTTCTTGTTGTACATTTGCACTCATTAGGCTATTCTATTTTTTTTAACTTCCTTTGTACTTTTGCCATATATTTGAAGTCAGTCAAGACCTTTTGGTATGACCAAGATGGTCTGGTTACCTCTTTTTTGTAGTAAAATACCTTGACTTTTCATCATTTTTCTCAGGAATGTACAGGGCTTTTTTAGTCTCTTAGAGAAAGAAAATTCTTAAGGATCCTCCCCCACGCATCCACCCACCTCCATTGAATTCTTGGCTGTGGAAGATTTACATAAAACCTTGGCTGCTTGATCTTACTCTTTCACTAAGCTTTGGTGGAGTTCTTTCATAGAAACACCTTTCATGGTTCTGAGGCTTTTGTTGTCTTTCTCTTATGGCACTGCTTGCAAGGAAAATGTGAGTTTGTGCTTTAATACTGGAGAACTTCATGCTTTATGCTGGGTTGACAAAGTCTTTAAAAGTGAGAAAATCTGCTCAACATCAGGGTTCATTGCTTGTGAAGGAAACTATCTTCAGAGTCACCTTTGCCTGGAAATCATATTCACAGTCAGACAAAGTTACAAGATGAATAAACCCACATTATTCTGTTAAAGAGTAGCTCAGACAAAGATTGCAAATTTCATCACACGTTTGTTGTTGCAAAGCACACGCAAAATCTTTGCTCATTTTATCTAAAGACCTTGCCTTTATCTCTTATTCTGCAAGTTCTGTTTCCTAAAGTCTCTCCATTCTTTGAAGGGATTGTCAGGAGTTTTTGATCGATTGAAGGTGTTAAAAGGAGATTGGAGTTAGACTCCAGTGTATTGCTACTCCTTTAGTCTGGGTGATGCTCTATAATAGCCCAGAACTGGCCTACAAATCATCTGATTATGTTGGCTGGGTGCCTGATGAGTGTAAACCCAGGGAGATTTGCTTTCAGCTCTCTTGCAGAGTACCCGTGGTCTACCTTGTAGAATGAGGTGAAATCCAATAAATTTGATAGCCTTGACACTGGTCAGGGTCAGCAATTTTTTTTTTTTTTTCCTTCTGACTTAAGGGTATGTAATTCTCTATTTCATTTGTTACTGGCCATCCCCTACCTTGTGCTGGGGTGAGGTTTCTGGAAGGCCACAATGAAGTTTCTCTGAAGCCTTTTCCTCTCCAGGCTGAACAGTCCCAGCTATCTCAGCCTGTTTTGATAGAGAGTCTTCATGTCCATGAAGCAAGTTTGTTCTCTCCTGTAAAGGCTTCTTGGCTCCCTGTGATAATCCTCTGTTTCACAAAGCTCTCCAGAATATTAAACTTTTACAACTTCTTTTACAAAGGCTGTAGGCTTACTGGGATAGAACAGACAGCATTTCTGAGTGTACATGCAGGGGTGGGTGGGTTTAGGTGCTGGAATGTGCTTCCCTCAGTGTTTTGCAGTGTATTATCAATTTTCCCCTGTGCTTATTATCTGAAGATTGAAATCTGTAGCTGCACTCTGTTGGGTTTGTGTCTCCTCTAATTGCAGTGTCTTCTAGTTCATCCTGATTTATAGCTTGCTGAAAAGCATGTATCCCATAGGATAGAAAGCATGATGTGCAGTTTTATATGGCAGGACAGATACCAATGAAAAATGAAGACCAACTTCATCTGAGCTGGAAAAAATACAGAGGAACCACAGGGAGAAATTGAAAAGACAAGGAAATGTGACAATATGTGTTGACCCTACCTCTTTCCCTTTGCTCTTTTGGTCTTCTAGACCAGAGGTTTTCAAAGGAGGATTTAAAGGACCAACTGCTTGCTAAATAACCTTCATTTAGAGAGTATAGACCGTTGTCACTGAGGGAATTGTCCATTCCATGTGAGTTTACCTGTGTTCAATGGAACTGCACCTCACCTGTATTGGTGGAAAGAATGCAAATATGAGCTTCCATAAATTCTAAATGCTTCTGAAGAGATGAAAACTGTTCTCTGAATACAGCCTTAGTCTGAGGTGGACATGAGGTGAAAGAGGCTGAATCAGAACTCCATGCATACAGTATGAGATCTTCTATTGAATTCAGTGAGCTTTGAATTAGACCCCAAGTGCACAGTGTGTGAGAGAATGCAGGCTTGAGCAAGAAAATTTCTTTTTTCATCACATTTGTTTCTAATCGTGGTTTGTAATTTTTTTTTTTTTTTGAGCAAAAGGTTCTCTGATGTCCTGCCTGCAATCTAGAGTATAAGAATTATTCCTGATATGCAGCTTTTTAGTTGAATGTTAAAAGAGAGGAAAAGATAACAGAGAAAAAAAAGATGAAAATTTTTCTTGGGTCCTTATTCCTTACGCCTTCGGTGGAGCAGTAGACACATTCGTGAGTTCAGTGTTATAAAGCAAAAAATAAATCCAACAGTGCTGGGGAATAAGGCATTAATTGTTGTGCTGAATTACTGTGCACATGAGAACCTGCCTTTCCCCAGTACATGCATTTTTGGAGGATGACAACTTTGAAAATCTCTGAAACAAAAGTTTTTTGAAAACCCCGGAGAATGTGACTTGGAAGTTCCAGGGCCATTTGTTTCTGTTTTCTCTTGCTTTCTTTATCCCATGTCAACAACTTCCTATTTCTAATGGTTTCTTCATTTATGGTTTTGGCCTTTGCTTTTCTCTCTGTTCCAGCCACATTATATGAAGCCAAGGCTTTCTAATCTGCATTTGTAACACATAACCAAAAGGAGATTAGTTTCAAAATGAGACTAGAAAATAGTACCTGGCTCCCTCAGATAAACCTGAGACAAAGCCAGAACAGTGCTGAACTCTTTGGAGTCCTGGTTATTCCATTGACTTCTGTTTCCCTTTCACTCCAGCACTGAAATGCAATTATAGTCCAAAAAAGTGGCAGCAAGGAGTAGCTTGTGGGGTGTCATATTCACCCTCTGTCAATGATGTCCAAGTCCACTCAAAGGATATTTTCTCCCCACCCCTGTCACATGAGCACTCTGGCAGCAGATGCACTGCCTTAGATCTCTCAGACAAACTGGCTGCCTTCTTAGCTGCTGCACCAACAGAAAACGTGGAAACAAAATCCTCTGAGCAGAATTGTCTGTTTTTGTGAAGTAACTGTTTTACTTATATAACAGTATTGTGGTAACTCCAACAAAATTCAATGTCCAATTATCTTTTTCCTTCTTTTGTACTGCATGACATAAAGGAAACAGGATATGCCTTGGAGCTTTTGGTGTAAAGAACTACAACCAAAGAATATTTTTTCCACTGCTTCGATGCTGTTAATGTCATCATGCCTAGTATTTATCTGCCCAGTGTCCAGAGCTTTGTGTCGTGAGAGAAGAGACAGCTAAATAACACAAAATGTCTCCAACAAATGCGAGGTTTTGTGGTTGTTTTGATCACAGTTGCATTCCTTCTGGGTTGCTTTCTGCCAGCATCCTGGGGGTGATCTGGGACAGAGGGAGGTGGAAGAACAGATTATAAAACAGTCGTGGAAAGACATGCAGAGTTTACAGTGGTGTGCATTGTTGATTTGAAAGCTGAGCTTCTCCAGCAACAAAGCAGAAACACAGTTCATGAATGATTTCAGTGCATACATCAAAACACTGGAGAAAAATCATAGGCTTATGTCCAGATTTTCACAAATAGAAGAGAGGCAAAGGTTGCAAAATAAACTTACTCATTGTAGTTCTTCTAGGTATAGAAATAATTGTTTCAGAAGGAATGATTTAAGTGTTGAATGGTGATGGGGCTTGATAACAGCCTGTGTCCCATATCCTGAGATATGGTGTATTAATGCATTGTCCCCATTTCTCAGTCACAAATGAAACTATGATGTTCTTCCTTTCCTGAGGTTCTGAAATGCTATTTAATGACCTAAAATTATTTTCTTTATCTTAATCTGTCATAAAGTTTAGTTACATCTTTATCGAAGTATGTCCATGCCCTAAGTTAGATGTTTTAAGAAGAAAGAAAGAAACAAAAAAAAAAAAAAAAAAAAAAAAAAAAAAAAAAAAAAAAAAGAAAGGGGGAAAAAGCTCCTTGGTTTATAGTCCATTTGGGGATTTTGGAACAATTCAGGTTCTTCAGTAGCAGTGATGCAAATTAAATTACCTAAAAATTATTGATTCTCCAATTTAACTAAATCAGATTTTAGTCCAATGGAATGTTTGCACATACAAGTGCACTGAAATAACCCAACACATCTTAGGCAACAGATTCAATTCGTGTTCATAGCTGGGCTCAACACCTCTCTTGGAGAATGCCAGGGTGGGACATCCCCTAGTGTGCAGATGGGCTGGGATGAATGAAGATCAGGAATGTTTCTGGCCTGATCTTCACGGGTGAAAGCTAAGTGCAATTGGGAGAAGTAGATTAATGAGAAGGGAACTTCCCCTAAATCCATCTGCCATCATATTTGGTAACGTCTTTTCTTTCAGCAAAGAGATCCAGAAGCATTAAAAATGTGTATTTTTCTAGGAAAGGACTGTGAAGGGAAGCAATTTGTTAAAGATAGTCTGAATACCTCTCTGAAGTGGCAAGCACTTGACATCTCCTAGTCAGTCATCCCAGAGCTTTCTTGTTGCCACCACATGGAACTTCCCTAAAGTAAAATCCAAGTACAGTAAAAAGCCTTTTTTTTTTTTTTCCTCCTTACTGTCATTATTTTCCACTGAAGGTACAGGGGGAAGGGGTTTGCTGCTCTGAGATAAAAAACTGTGAAAACAGAAGCAAAGGCATAGGAACTGCTTGCCTTCATCCTGCACAGCATTGCCCTACACCGATGGAGGCCTTCTCTGGCTCTGCATTTTGCTCTCACTCTGAATATATTGATGTGAGATGAGGTCATGGTACCTTGGCTTCCAATCAGATCAAAGCTGCAATGCAAAACCCCTCCTTTGGAGTCCTCTTAGGAGAAGCAAAAAAGCAAGAAAGGAAACCATCACATCAGAGAAGGAAAGAGGTAAGTAGGGAGTCAGAGAAGGATGGCTTTGGAAAAGTAGGGATGAAGTCTGACCCTTCCAGGAATAGGTTCTCCTTCCTGCAGTGTTTTTCCCAAGTTCAAATTCTTCCAGGCTGTCAAGTGAGAAAGGACAACTATCCATTTTCAGGGACATATCAAAATCTGATGATTCCTGTATTTTATCACTTTTGAGGGCAATTTTTCAATCATGCTGCTGCTATATTTACTCAGGATGGCTGAATCCAGAGAGCAGAAAAATAGTGCAGCACTCATCTGCAATTTGAACCATGCTCAATTCAGTGCCTGGGAACTTTATTTTATGGAGGCAGTTGAGATTTATTGCTTCAGTGTCAAAGGTAATGATTTGGCCAAGTACATAAGCAGAATATTGCCCTTTGTGGAATGAGAAGTTGGTCCTGTTTGCACCCCGCTCTGTATGGATATGTCTAAATTTCAGGACCCTGGCAATGTACCATTTCAATGCTTGCTTGTACCACACTCTTTTGTTTCCATAAATCCATGAGTAATGGCCAGAAAGGAGCCATGGCCCTGAAAAGTGATGGATGGACTACAGGCAATGCACCAGCTCCCTACAACTTATGCTGTTAGTGCTTAAAGGAGAGTCTCAATAATCTGCAATGATTTTAGTTCTGCATTTGGGATAGCTGCTTTATAGTGCATGGCAAAGACATGAATGTGTGTGGAAAGTCATCCTTCCAAGTGCCAGAGAGCTCTTTTGTCACATGGCCTGTAAAAATGAGTGATTTGGCCACCAAGAATCTGGCTTGGACAAGATTTTGGAAATGAGAAAATAACCACTGAAAAGACACAAATATTTTTATTTCCACTTGAAAACATCATGACTGTAAACTCTGCTCCTTTGTCCTTTCTGCAGCAAGAAACAGTCAGCCACATGGCAAAGCTGAGCCATTTCTCTATGCAGTAACATAGAGCTTCTGACTGGGGCTGTGAAAATTCTCACTGGTTTAACCCTACAGGTTCCCCATCCCAGATCTTGTGCATTGGAAAGATGATTCAAAAAATCTGCTTGTCAGAGGAAAAGTTGACACACTTGTGACTTTTAGTGCAGTTGTGTTGGAGTGGGAGTAGGGATGGTGGAAATAGCCTTGACAAAGAAGGAGTACCAGGCAAAGTGCAGGTGACAGTGCAATTTATCACATGGCTGTGAAATGTATTAGCTGCCTATCACCCTCAGTTATGTAAAACAAAAAGAGGGAGAATTGATTAAACTATGACCTCTTCCATCTACTGGCTGTCATTTTAGTACCTGTGATAGAAGCTGGTGTCTAGTCTTTAAATGCACAGACTTCTCCTTTTCAGTTTTGAGCAGTAGATTAATAGTTCATATTGTGGGATATTTTTTTTTTCCTCTGCCTGGCTCAGTACACACAGAGGAAGCTCCCCTCTGTGTTCATCATCCCTGTGGGGTCAGCTGCCCACCCACCACGGAGTCCTGGTGGATCCCTGTGCCAAGGCTCCCTCCTCTTTCTCTTTTGGCCCACATTCTCTTGCTCTTGGGTCTGGATCTAGACCTCTAACTAATCCTGGCAGCACAATTTCTCCTGAACAGCTTGACATCAAATCCTACAGGGAGGAGGGATGCATTGGGCACTTCTAGCCTCCCAGTCCTAGAGGAAGATAACTTCAAAAGTTTAGTTATACAAAGAATTATGGTTGACTCTATGACAGAGGAACTTTAAGCAGAAAATAATTTATCACCACACTTAAAGGGAAGCTTTACATGGGTCTTTTACAGTCTGTTTCCACCTGGTTAGTCCAGATAAGGTTTTAAAAGATCCTCTATTCCATAAAAGCCTGATACCTCCACCTCCCATTATCTGTTTAGGGAGATGCATAGCCATAAAGTTAAACTTTTAAAAGGTAGCTGCTAATTATGAAAATTAATTAGTGAACTTGAATAGACTCTTTAATCAATATAGGTAACTACCTGAGCTGAGTCAGTAACTGAGCTGCAGGCAATTTGTGCAGAGTAAGAGTTGCAATATGAGTGTACTGCTTCTGTGGATTTATGAGACAGTATAAGCCTTTATAGTGCAGGGGGCTACCAGAACTTTGAGATTCATTCTGGCACTTCAGTGGTCCAAAGTGTGTTCATAATGAATACACAAGGGCTGACTTTTAGGCATCTTCATCCATCCCCATGCTGGGTAACCTGAGCATCTAATACAGAAGGGCAGGGTGTCCATGGATTATTAACATGCACTTGCTCAGGACCTCTGGATTACCAAGAGATGCTAGAACAAGTATCTGAAGACTCAGGATCAGGCAGCAAGAAATTTTCTCCAGGAATTAAGAATGTATTTAATGAATAATCATTTAGTAGAAATATTATTTTCCTTGTGGAAATGTTCACCTTGAGGTTCACCTTGTGACTGTGTGGCAGGTACACTGATGTGAGGGCACCTCTCCTGAGCAGCTGCTCTTACCACCCTTTCCCATTGGGTTAGAATAAACTTCTTCCTGCCTGGAAGAGTCCAATTTCCCTGTTATTGTAGTCAGCTGCATCCTGCTGCATCAGTGAAAGGAATATAGTGGGGATATGAAAGAGTTTGGGATGAAGTCTACCCATGCTCTGGCAGTAGGCCAGTGTTGAATCTCCAGTAATCTCATCCCACTACATAAAATCCTTACTGTTCTGGTTTTAGAATGTTCCTATTGTAGGTTTTTCTAGGATGAGGTGTGAGAAATAGTGTGAACATGACTCTTCCCTGAATTGTGCTGCTCTCAGATCCTCTCCTGAAATATTAAGGAGGAGGATTGTGTTCATTTGCCTCTGGATCATCTCAGAGGTTGAAACTTCTGCAGCTAGACCTGGGCTATTTGTGCTTTCATTTTGTACTGGCTTTCATTTGAGTAATAGAGCCAGGGAGAGGAGTAAGCCCAGGAAAATATAAATAAAACACCAGCAGGATGAAGAATGGATCCAGCAAGTTCCCAGTGTAAAGAAAAGCAGTGTCAAGCTGTTCATATTTGTGCCAGCTCAGTAGCCATGTAGGACCTTTCTGGTAGCTAAGCAACAGAGGCCATAAAGACATCCAGGCCACAGGAGCTATATCTTCAGGCTTTTTTTTCCCTACAGGAAAGCTGTGACAGTGGGCAGACAGGTAGGAGAGAAGCCAGCAGTGGATTTTTTTCGTGTGTTTCAAAGCAGCCAAAGTAAGGAGTATTTCTGTGAATGTGTTAAAGAACAAGAAAAGTTCTGTGCATTCAAATAAGTCCAGGAAACCTTACAAAAGCCCAATATGCAATTTGGAAAGTTCACAGAACCTTTGTGTCCCTGGGATTCACCAGTCACCACCTAATAAATACAAGTCTCCTTATGCTGATTATAGAGTTCTGCCTGCTTTAGTTGCCTGGGTCTATTAGTCACCAAATTAAATTTTGTATAAGTAATAGTGAACCACTTTCAGGTACTTCTGCTCAGGAAATAATGAAGAACAGCCTGAAAATCAACTTACCTATCCATTTATTCTGTGGATAAATGCCGGAGAAAGTCATAATAGCAATAACTGAGATTTATTTAACTCCTTTCATTTGAAAGAATCCCGGAGGGCTTTTCTCACAGCATACAAAGAGATTGCTCACTCCCTGCTGAAATGCAACGCTTCTGGGGTGGAACACAGCAACTGCTCTACTCCATCAAGAACTACATAAAATTTGTTAACAGGTAAAGAGAGAAACAATGGTAGTATTTTTTGTAGACAGAATGTAATCTTCTTAACTGGAATTTGTCCAGAATCTTGGACTTTTAAAGTTTTGTGCTTGAAAAAAAAAAAAAGAAAGAAAAAAGAAAGAAAAAAAAAAAAGGATAGGTTATCAGGACCTTGATTTTATATGTTATCCAAAAGACAGCTATGTGTTGGGCACTAGTTCAGTACAGAAAAACAAGCAAGACCATCTTGTATTAATTACTAGATCTTTACAGCACCTGGGTTTTCCTTTGAGGCCGTTCCATCATCCAGGTTCAGACTTGCCTGATTTATAAGAAATCATGAGATCATGCTCTTAAGGAGTTGCAGGTATTAATTTGCTACTCTTAATGGAAACTGGATTACCTTTGCCTTTTCTTCCCCTGCCAAAACTGAGCTAGGTGTATGGAGATCAGAGATCTTTGGGGGCTTGAGGAGAGATCCTGTGTGTTTTTACTTGACAGGGGCACAGCACAGATGGCTGCAGCACACCTGATGCTCCACAGTGACCTCAGTGTTGTGTTAGTGCAGGTGAGATCAGGTGAGAACTTGCTGGAGGGTGAAAGAGGGGCAGTATCTTGGGCTTCTTTGGAAACCTTTTTTTTTAATCTTATCCATTCTGAAAACGCTGCTGAAACCACTCAACAATGACCATTTGTGAAACTAATGGGCTGTTCTAGGCTGAGTGTCCCCCACATCCAGTGGCTGGGAGCCAGCAACTCCTGCATTTTTCATAAAGTGCCTAAAGTACTGTCTGTTACACCTTGTGCTTTGGTTTTGTTGTCTGTAGAAATGGGAACAATAAATCCTGGTCTCCACAGTGAAGTCTTTTAAAACTTCCCTCCAAAGAGATAACAGCCCAGTGCACAGCCTGCATCTGCTCAGCTCCAACCACACCTGCTTTGCTCCATGCTGTTCTGGCTTGGTCTGGAATCTTCCCAGGAGCCAAGTGATCACAGAGTGCTGTGCTGAGATAAAGGAGGAGAAAGGGGAGGAGAAAGATCAGTTCCACAGGTAATGGTTGTAAGAGAAATAGGTGCAGCAGGGTGACTGTGCTGGAGAACCTGACAGAGCATCACCCACCAGGCCAGCAGGAACCTGCTGACTGCTATGAAAACCTTCCATACTCTTGGAGGGAACACACAGATGGAAGGGCAGCAGCAACTCCTGAATATGGTGTTTGATGAAACCACAGTAGTTGGCATTATCACAGTGCTTGGTGGAAATCTTACCCGAGGAAGAATCTGTAACCTGGATATCTTGCAGGCTTTTATCTGTATAACCCTGGGCTGCAAGAACACCTGGTACACAGGAAAACAGCTCTGCATATTGTGTAAACTGACATTCATGAACAATTTATGAGAACAATAGCACAATCTTTCTTTTTCCACAATGTGAAGGATATGTGATGATAAAATACTTTCCAAGGACGTGTTGGAAATCTAGATCAGAATTTACATTGAGCCTGTTACTTTTTTTTTTTTCCTAGTACAATTGATATTTGTCATCTTTGTCAAGAGAGATTTCCTGATTTACAAATTAGCCCTGTGGTTTTAGTGATTACTGGCAACCCTGTGCAGCAGGTCAGAGGAAGCAATGCAGCCAGGTGATTGAAATGCATCCTAAAAACATGCTGGGTGTGAGCACAGACCAGCTCTCATTTGTCATTTGTCAGCTGTCTAGGCCCCATCACTCTGTATCCAGAGAATGAAATCAAAATATTTCTCACCATAATGGAGTAGCTATAAATGATGCCATAAATATCTGAGCAAACATGGGAATCACTACTGCTCAGCTGTAACTTGCATATGGGATGTGACATATTGCTGTTCAGGAAAACTTAATTGAAACCATTTTCCATGAGAAAACACAGCTTTAGCAAAATGGATCTTTTTCAGAAATCAAAGTTTCCGAGAATCTGCCTGTAACATATTTTCTTGACACAAATCCTCTTTGAAACTGCCTCTTTTTTTTTTTTTTTTTTCTCATTGTTGTTGCTTTGGGTTTTTTGGGTTTTTTGTTTTTTGTTTTTTAACGAAGGTTAATTTCATTTTCTATTACTTCTAGTATTTGTCTCATTTTTACATACTCTTTTAGTATTACTAATACAAAATATGTCATCTGTTATAAAATAGCTTTTTTCAAGGGGCAAAACAATCATGGCAGTTGTATGTTCTAGTTGGCTCAATTTTATAAATTTGGAGCTTTTACCGGCTCTCTTAAGCCTTCCCGTAATTATAGATGCCAAAGTACAGTTTCCTTACTTGCTTTCCCTGTGAAATTTTCCTGGTGCAAATCATTCTCCTGTCATTTGGCCTGTCACTTGTAAATAATCTGAATTGTGGGCTTGTGCCATTCTGTGTCAGAACTGTTTCACCTGTCTTGTACAGACTGTAAATCCAAAAATTGCATTTTCTGGGCAACAGGGTAAAAAGCACAGAAGAGAATACAAAGCCTATATTTATGGCATTGCCCAAAGACTGAACTGTCAACAGGGAAATAATACTTCTTCCTTATAAACACTATTATGCCATAAGTGAAGTCAACAAGAGCTCTGCTGTTGGCCTCAGTGGGAGCAGGGCTGGATCCAGGCAAGGAGATCATGTATTTCCTCATTTTACCTTTGCACACAGCCTGGTGATAGAGAGCTGAGAAGACTTTTGATTGACTCACAGTGATGTACTTTATTTGCAGGGACTTAAATAGCTGCTTTTATAATGATGATGATGATAGGGCCTGCAGACCCCAATTAAGGCTTGGGGACATCATAGCTTGACATTGTATAATTACAAAGGGAAACGTGTCTCTCTGAACTCACGATTCCCTGAAGCTGTGTGCATACTCTGCAGGAAGCACCGGCCTTTTGTTGAAGAACAGTTTTGCACCTTTTATTTCAATGCATAATTACTAATGGAATTAGTATCTTCATGCAAAACAGTTTCTTTGTCGCCTTCCTTCTAGAACTTTTCAGCTCTCCTTCAATGCCAAGATGACCTTTTGGTCAATGTGAATTTTTGATCTCCAGGGAAATCTGTCTGTGTCCTTTCTTTTGTTTAAATCGTTCTCCCTCCTCCACACATATCCTCTCTTTTCTCTCTTGGATTTCAATCTGCTGCAGCATATTCTCAGTGCACAAGTCAGGGCGAATAAGATGGACAAATGCCTTTGAGGTCTTTGATTTATCAAATTATTTTCATTCCAAAACGATGGCAGGGGAAATTGCATCATCTGTATATCTGTCTGGGGAAGATGAAGCAGACTGGGAAATATTTCTGCAGAATGATGGACTCTGGTGTCAGTGTCTGTTCCAAGGAAATAAAAAATGTGTGTGTGGAGAGTTAGAAGAATTAAAAAACGTATGTAGGTATAGGTGACTACTCTTTGGCATCCATAACTGAGGAGACAGCTCAGCCAGCTTTGTTTCTCTTGCTTTGGAAAACCCAAATAGATAATCTCAAGAGGGAAACCAGAAGAAAAGTTGAACTCTCGTCTTCTTGAATCTTAGTTTTCAATTACAGCTCTATATTGATCTTATGAAATTATTGGTCTCATGTCTGGTTTAAATAGATGCAGTTCCATGGGTTTTCATGGAATTCCCTGAGATCTTCCTGTTGATGATCTGGTTCATTGTTGTAGCTGTGGTAGCTAAAGCCCTGTCCAAGATGAAGTCATTGTACCGGCTGTAATCCAGATACAAAGGCTTTCTCCAAGAAACCAGGAGGCTTAGGGGAAAAGACCTCAACTGGCACAGTCATCACTGCTGCTGGGCTTCTGGTCAAATCTAATGGAGACTCAGTTTGATCCTGGAGATTTGCTTGTGTGTGAGTGCTGATTATTTTTTGTTATACTGGAATGTAACAAAAAGGTTGATTGGTTTCTGAAGACCTTACATTTTCAGATGCTTCAGAGTCAAAAATCCACCTCTTTAAATGAGTGTCAGGAAATCAGAGACCAGCTTTAGGCACAGCAGTTTCTTGGGACAGGAGGCTGCTGGGAAAAGCTGGTTTGGCCTCTGTGCTCCTTGCAGTGCTGAGGAAAGCTATAATTTCAGCAGCCAGGGAAGGATTTGGGATGTGCCTTGCCCTCAGAGAAGCCAGGAAAGACTGTCCCTTATGTCTTCTTGGCACCAATGAGTGCAGCCAGCACGGCTTTGCAGTCCATGCTCTCACCAGCTCTGCCTCTGATCCCTCCTCAGGTACTGCAGTTGAATTTTGCACCAATTTCTGAGAACCCTGCCATCAGCTCTTGTCAGAAGTCCATCATACCAGCAATATAATACAGAGCTTGAGTCCAAACCAACTCTATTGAAGTCTGTTCCATTGCAGTAGCAATAGGGGGACCTAAGCAGAATGCATCTTTCACTTTCGGGGAATGATTTTTTCACTATCAATTTTGGGGCAGTGTCTTTAAAATTTCACATAGCGTACAGAAAGATTTACATAAGAATTCTAAGGCTGTACATATAACTTCTATAATTTGTATGAAAATTACACTGATTTAGGAAGGAGCTTAAATAATCCCTTTTTATTTTTAGTGCAAACCAAGCCTGCCAGTGATGGAGTTAGAGGGGAAAAAATCAGCAAGGCAGGTTAAATAATCTTTTACTAAAGGCAGTATCTTGTATTTCCCTCTAAAATGCCTGTCTGATTGATGTCAGAGATAGGATATGTATGGGTTTGATCTAGTATGTCATTTCCTGCATTCCTGAGACATTAGAACTCCTACCTAGATACTTTCCAATCTAAACTGCTGCCTGCTCCTGGCTGCACAGCTCTGACTCTGCTCCTTTGCTGGCTCTGGATTTTGTCTTGCTGTCACAACCACTTGAGCTTGTCAGGCCAGCAGAAAACCCACCCAGACAAAGGAAGGAGAAAAGCCATCTACCAGCTGAGTGCACTGACATGTCCAAGAGCTGGATTCACTGAGATCAGCAGGAGGACCCAGTCCGGGAGGGGATCAAGCTTCCTGTTTAAAATACAGGATGCCAAACTGATTAGCTTAGATTAAATGTCTGCCTTTAAGGTGCCAAATGGAGCAAACAGCATCTGAACCCCTGTACACTCCTTGCTAATGCATAGATAGTTCCTCTCAGAGGGTTGAAACTCTTGGTGACTTCTTTTCTGAGTTCCACTGCAAAAAAATCTCATCCCCCAGCCTGGAACTGGAGGGTGATCATGGTGTTGGTTGACTGCAGCTTTTCCCCCAGTCACTCACAAACAATGATACAGCCTCTTGTGCAAAGGGTATCCCACACTTTTTCACCTCCTCCTCTTCCAAGGAGCACAGCTAGCTAGGCAGAATGTCCTGCCCTTGCACTTCTTTTTGTAGAATTGAGCCTACTGGTGAAAAATAGGAAAGTCAAAATCATAAAAGAAATTAAGGCAAATTCCCCCGTCCTCTCTGCTTAGTTTTTCAAGAAATGTCGTGAATCTTTTACTGGAAGGGACCTAGCAGCAGGCAGGGCTGTATTAGAGAAAATGAGGTGAAGAGCTATTTTTAAACCCACTGAAATAGTACCAGACAAATTCCATTTATAGGAACTTGTACTTGTCTTCATCTGTGCCTTGAAAAAGATAATGATTTCTGTGAAGTAATGATCCTCTCATCATAAACAGGACCCTGGGTGCTGAATCTGTTGCCCTCCTTGATATTTCTATTGGGTTTTTTAGAGCAACTTTCCTTTCCCCTCACCTTTAAGCAAACACACTGCAATGTTTTGTTGGGGGTTTTTTTTGTTTGGTTGTTTTTTTT
>VWYP01036846.1:1428393-1551967 GCA_013400435.1 Pycnonotus jocosus
GTTTTTTTTTTTTTTTTTTTTTTTCCTTTCTATTCATCCCGTTTCCTTCTTCATTATAAGAAAATTAGAAGCTTGGTAAAGCCTCTTGTGGTGCTAAATTGTTACTGGCTAATAAAACTGCAGGAGCCATGGACGGTGGGGCTTTTTCCATAAATCAGCAGTGGAGGGAATTAGGTGGCAAGAGATGGAAGTGCAATGTTTAATCAGCTCGTGTAGGCAATCATTAACTGCACACCCTCATTCCGTCGCTGCCTCATTCTTCATTCCCAATGGCTGCTTTGCCACCAGACCATTAACATCTCTCAATGACTTTCCAAATGCAGTGAAAACCCAAAGAAGTGGTGAAATGGCATGAAAACAAAATGAAAATGAAAACAAAAGGCTGAGGGATGCTCCTGTCTTTTGTTTTTCTTCTTTTTCCTTTCTTCATGCCTGTACTCTTTTTTTCCTTTCAATTAGAAATGTACCAAGGTAAATGGCAAGTGACCTCTAGCTTGGAAGGCTTCTGTCCCCTCCACCAAATAAAAAGAGGCAGAAGATTTAGTGGTAACATGGACAAGAATAAGATTTTTTTATTAGATTTCCTGCATGTTCTCATTTATGGTTTGGTCGATTTCATGGCCTTTCGCACAATCTACCATTGTGATCCAATTTCTGCAAAACTGATCAGAGATTAGGCTTTTCACTTAAGTGGCACTGAAAAAAAGAAAAAATGAGACACATTTATTTTTAAAAAATTCAGGCCAAACAAAGCTGGCGCTGCTCAGCCAGCATAGCATGGCTCATAAGGGTGCCATAACTCCACTGTGTGTCTCACTGGCAAAGGCTAAGGCAAAACTTCATCTTCCACTGCCAGTCCTTTATTTGATCTGAAAGAAACTTGCTCACAGCCTCGAGTGAGAGCAAAACATCACCCTAAGGAGTCAGTGTGATTTTTTTTTTTTTCCCTGAGACATCAGTGGTGCAGTGATTTCTTCTCTAGGTTGCTAATCCAGTATCTTTAACCTCCCCTTGCATTAAGTGATGTATTGGTGTGGTAGTCTCCTGTGCAGACTCACAGCCAGGGAGATTGGGAACCTCTGTGGATGTGTGCTGTCCGTGTGATAACTTGCAGAGCTCCATGATGAACCTCCCAGCATTTCTCACCTCATCAGTTGTCCCTGGCCCTCCAGTGTGCAGAGGCTCTGTGTAATCCAAGCTTCTGCACAGATTCCTACTGTTGCTATGGCTTGAAAAGCAAGAGCAAACTTTAAAAATGACTTGCAGTGCAATTCCCAGAATTGTATGTAATGTATTCTTAATTAATTTTGGGTTTTATTATTTTTATGTAACTTCTGGGGTAACTGTAGAACAAGTTATAAGTCAGTGGGGTATTTTTTATTTCTTTTATACTCACAGGAGCTGCTCACATGTGTATTTGCAGCTTGTAAGAGATGTTCCCATGCCAAACTCCTGTTGCTTTTTAGACACAACATCTGTCACTTGCTGCCTGTACAGTTAATCACATTAACTGGTGGTCAGCATGACTGCCTCTGGCATGGGATTTCCCACAGAAAACTGTAACAGAGGAAAGAAGTGTCTGTAAAGTTGTAAGCTATGCACAGATCAAGGTGGAGGTGATGTGGGTTTCTGTGAAATAACATAGGTAGAGTTCAAGATAAAATCATATATCCTTGAAAGACAGCAGGTCCACAGTTCTGTGTTTTACTGGAAATGTCTTTGAGCACTCTGTAGAGGGTAGAGGGTCCAGCTCAATCACTGCTCTGTGCTTCTGAAAAACTGGAAGCATCATTAGTTCAAACTGCTGGACCATGGGTCAGTCCATATTTGATGAGTGTGTCCAGCTCCTTTTCATACATCCTTGTGAGTTTTCCTCACCACTTTCCCATCCTAATCTGGACATATCAACAGAGGATGGTCTAAGGGAGCCTCTGCAGGGAGAAGGCAGCGAAAATGTGGAGAGTTGGCTCAAAGTAGCAAGTGACATAAATTTCCCCTGCTTCCCTGTGTGTGACCTAATGCCTGTAGAGAAAAGATGGAGCAGCAACTCCTTCCTCTTGTGAGCAGCACGGATTGAAGATTTTTTCAAATGGATTCTAGCTGCTTCCCAGAAGGAAGTGTGCCACTTTGAGAATAAAGTTTGACATATCTCTACAAGACATACCTTTCTTTTTCTCCATTTCATCTTTAGAATTCAGAAACTGTTTTATTCAAGCATTAGCTGGCACTCCATCATACTCTGACACCTTAGGTACAGTGTCTGCAAAACCCAATGTGAAACAAGAGCCCGGGCTGATAAGTAGAGAATACACTTGAAGTAACATCTCGTTTGTCAGACAGTGAAAGAAATACAGAAGAGAATGATCAAAATGTGTCTCTGTGTTAGTCCTGGTGCTATTTTGCTTTGGTGAATTGAAAAGAGTTCTTTGAGCAAGAGAAGGTAATGACAGCCTACACCTGACTTTTATCAGCTTCTGCAAGAGTGCTTCTGTCCTCAGGAACTTCTTGCTCAATTATCCACATCTTGGTCCTGTGCTGCAAATGTGAGATTCTGGAGTAAGAGTGACTGTGAATTCCTGCTGCACTTTTGGTTCTCTAACAGACCAGTCTACCTCGAGATTTGCCCTAATGTTTTACTTATGTTGAGCTGTAAGAAGCAAAGCACAGATCTTGTCCATCTGTATGAGACTTTGAACTTTCCACCTCTTTCTCCAACAGGCCAATATGATGGGGCCATGTAAAGAAGAGCAAAAATGCTCATTGACAGGTGTAGAACTCTTAGGGACAGCAGAGAGAAGGATGCCAGAATGAGAAGCAGAAAAGAGCCTTGAGGAAATCTGTGTGAAGCTGTGCACTCTACAGGTTACTCTGCATTGTTCTGTTGGTTCTTTTCTGTCCCAGCCCTTAATAGATTCTCACCAACACTGTGACCATGAGGTTCATTCATGTGTTGGAAGAATGGGATGTGACATCATTTTTGAGCATAGTACAACTGCCCCATTTTATAGGATTTTGTTTCTTCTGCTAAAACTGTACCTGGGTAGACATGGTCTTGAAATTGGGCTGGGTGGATGGGAAATGATGAAAAGAACAGAAGAGTTGGTGTTTATAAAATTAAAGAACTGAAATCTGTGCAGAGATAACAGGAGAATGAAAGTGTCTCTGGTTAGACATTGTTTGCAGAGCTGCTCCTGGCAGGTATGTGGGGTCATACAGCAAAATTCTTCTGTTGCAATTTACAGATCACACATGACAGGCAGAAAAAACCCATGGTGTGGATTTAAATGTTGCTTCATTGAGTGAAATACAAAGGAGGAAAACATTGGTGTATCATTGATTAAAAAGCTGGTGGTAACAAAGACTCAGAGAGCTCCAGGCTCTTGCACATAAATGAGAAAATCATAAATGGGAGAGTGAAAAGTCACTCTAAAACAAGAAAATTGAAGTGTTTTTTAAGAAGAAATGAATTTGCCAACCCAAATCTGGTCAGGAGAACTGGAGATGTACCTGCAAAAATCCAAATTCAAAGATATTAATTAAGACAGAACATTAAATATTACAGAAATTTGCTAAGCAGCAATACTCCAGACAATAAGTTTATTTGCAGGGTCAGAAGAAAATTAAAGCAGCAACATTCTTAATAATTGATGAAAGCGAAGTGAGGATTCTACTCTGCAATACATAACTCTGTATGTGTTTGAAAGTGAAATTTAACTGATGTCAGATCTGTGCTGCCACAGCAAGAGCCATAGTGCTGTGCATGAAAATGGAGCTGGATAGAAACAGAGAGGCTGAAACACCTAATTCTGAAGGCAGATTGATACAGGAGTTTAGGCATGTGGTATAATGATTTCTTCTTTTAGGCATTGCTTTAAATTCAGCCCCTGTCATCTGTGACTGGGCTGTGTTCGCCTGCAGTGGCTCTTTGACCTACTTGAGGTTAATTGGTGGTTTCAATCCATCCTTCTTTATGTGATTGTTCATATCCAGCTGCCCTATTCCTAGCTGGTCCCAGAGAATCGCTGTTGTTTTAACCTGGCTCTTTTCAGTGCCCTTATTTTACAGACATGATAGCTGCCAGCTGGCATCAGAGCAGGGGCACATCTGGTCTTCAACTGGTGAGGAGCAGCTGGGGTCTGCTGCCGTGGGGGAATGGGCAGGGAGCACAGGGATCTCGTCTCTGCAGATGGGACCTGACTCTTGCCCCTAGGATTCCTGTAAAATGAGATTTAGACAAACGTGCCAGCTACGTGCTCAGTCCGGATTCAAGTGGGCAGGAGCAGAAATGGGTGGTGTTTGGTGTTGCTGTTGTTTGCAGTTGTATCTGCAGCTCTTGGAGCTGTGAACTGGGGCCCTGCTGTGTTAGGCAATGTGCAAACTTCAAACAGAAGGGCTGTTTCTTCCCCAATGAATTCACAACTTCTGGGTACAGCACGAGAGCACAGATTGGGGGGCATCCAGAAAGAAGAGAGAGGAGATTTGCCAGTACTAATCAATAAAATACTCATAAATTATGGCCTGTCATTTCCATATTCCTACAGGCATGAGAGAAAATAGGAGGTTAATGAGGAATTTGAAGGATATCTGTAATATCCTTGTGAGTCTGAGGTAATTCTCAGAGAGGTTTGCTTGAAAATCCAGCAAGCCTGTGATGGAGCTGATGTGTGAGAAAACAGCTGACCTATTACCTCTAAATAAGAAATGTCTGACAGTGTACAGGCAGATAATAAAACACCCTGGTATAAATGGGAAGGATTGGAAGCCATGAAGAGATGGTACTTTCGACACCTAAAACACAACTGATAAGTCTGGCTAGGAAGTTGGGTCCTGTGCTGTTGGCATATGAACCTATAGCAGCATGTTGAGAGATGCTATACCTTTTTTTTTAATATTTATTTAAAGATGGCTATGCTGATAATTTGTTATTTATTTGTGGTTTTTTTCCCCTGCAGTGAGATCTTGCTGAGGGCACTCCCCAGGCCATCAATATGTGGTCAGGGAGTGTGACCAGCACTGTGCAGAGGATATTCCCCTTCCCTGGCTGCCTGCACTGTGTGTGCTGCAGGGCCAAGCTCCCTGCCTGTTCATATCCACATTGAATTGATCCTCACTTGGAGCCTTGAGTTGTTTGAAATGTCCTGCTTGGGAAAAGAGAGGGGCACTTCACTGCCTGAGCTCTGCTCAGTGGAGGCATCTGAGCTTCTGTGAGGAGCCTTCTCTACCCAGGGTGCTTGGCAGTGGCAGGAATTCCCACCCTGGCCCAGAGCAGCTGGGATCATGTCCCAGGGGAAGGCACAGAGCACATCTGCTTGCGTGGACAGGCAGAGTTTGCTCACACCACAACTCTTGTGTTTGTCTTGGAGGACCCTTTTTGGCTCTTGGGATGTGCTGCTGTTCTATTTCTGTTTTGGTAACTGGAGTCAAGGGCAACCAGGGTCTGGTTTTCTGGTTTTTGGTTTTTTTTCTTTTAATTGGAGAAATACAAATAAAACTCAATAAATGAACCCCAGATGTGGGTTGCATTCTAGAAAGTCTAAAGAAGGGGAAGAGGCCACAGAGAGGATGAACATGGTTTCTGGGAACTCTCTACATTGTTCAGGGCAAGGGATCAGAACACTTGAGATTTGTAAAGCCTAAATCTGATAACACTTGAAATTACTGTTACTGACAAGAGTTTTCACCTTCGTTTTGGTGAGCCCAAAGTCTTTTTTTTAACCCAGATTTGCCCTGACTTGCCTTGCCATGGAGGTCATTGCAGCTTATAGGAGCCAGCTATTTCTACTGCCCAAAAAGCCCCAACCTTTTTAGACTCAAAAAAATCCCATTTGTTCAGGCTGATGGAGAGATGACCACGGAGTAGATTATAATAAGTACTGAGATCTGTTGAAACTGCACTCAACAGCATTAAAGGCAATGTTCTGCTCCCACTGGAGGTCAGTAGTGAAATGTTTTATCTGTTGAAGACAGTGGGGACATCTCTGCTGAATGTGACAAGCAGCTGAGCATACCATTTTCCTGTCAGCTTCTGATTAAAGTTAAATTAGTTCGAACTTGAATTAACAAAATCATTTTGTCTTCCCTCTCCCTATCTCTTTCATTTTAAATTTTGAGTTTTATTTTATTCAAAGCCATATTATATTTCTTCACTAGCATGTATAATTAATTAGGAGTCTCAGGAAAGCAACCAACTCCCAAGGGAATTGCTGTGAAATTGCTTGGTGTTTCCTCTGTGGCTCTCAGGCTTTCTGTTTGGCTTTGGGGGGTTTTTTGGCTGTTTTACTTTTTCCCTAAGAAATATGTTCCCCTATATGAAATAATTTTTATTTTATTATTCCTTCCTCTCCTTCTTGCAATTTCTTCAGATGCATGTTCCACTTCATGTCAGCAGGACTTGCATGATTCCAATCACAGTGTATTTTTAAAAGTTCATGGATTTTTTTTAATGGCACCCTTAAAATACCTGCTCACTTCATCTTTCGTATCACCTTAGTCAGCCACCTCCAGCAGACAAGAATTCTAGAGTTTTAAAAGAATAAAGAACCAACAGTTTCATGAGGAAAAACAGAAAAAAACCAAACAAGCCATACACATACACAAAGACCAACCAACCACTAACCAACCAAAATGAAAAAAAAAAAAAAATCAGCCAAAAAACCACTCTCTGCTGAGAGCCAGGCAACTGTCAGCTCCTAATCACCTCTAATCACCCCAAAGAGGGTTTAAAGTGCTCACTGAATTTACAAACAGTCACAAAATTTGGGGCTTTTCCTGCTCTGCTTGTGCAAACACAGATTTTCTCTAGCAAATGTATGATACTGTGTGTCTGCATGTGAAACTCCCTGGCTCAGGGTAATTAGTGCACCTTTCTAATTGATGGCTGTAGATCTCAGCCTACTCCTCATGCCCAAATTCAGTCTTCTTTTATTTATTTGGTGCAGTAGTTTTCCTGATGGCCTGACTGTGGAAATGTTTAAGCCTTGAGGCCTTTTTAGGAGTTCTGTTGCTGCCTGAGCAAAGTCTCTGACAGTAGTGAATGAAAGAAGGGACTCAGGGATTAGAAAAACAAGAATATGAACAGCAACATGACAGAGGCTGGCAGGAAAAAAAAAGAAAGTGATGCTGTCAGAGTGGGTGTTGTTTGGCACTGGAATGTGGAAGCTAGCCAGAATAAAAATTGTCTGTCTTAAACAAGAGCTACACCAGTAAAAACATAAAGTAGACACCTCAAAGCCACCCCAAGGCCTCATCACAACCTGGTGAAGAATTGCATTTTCAAGGCAGAAGCCAAATCTATCCTTGCTTCGTGATATATTGCTGAAGGAAAGGGCCTGCTGGCTGGCACACGTGAGAACTGAGAAAGTCTGAATCAGTGTTCAGCTCTTTACCTGGGTCAGAGCAGGGGCAGCACCTGAGTTAACAGGACAAACACGCTCTGCCAGCCCTGGCTGCTGTGGCTGAATGGCAGTGAGAGAGCAGAGCCAGAAATGAAGGTTATGATGGAAAGGAAACCTGCTTCTTCCCAGCCTCTATCTCTCAGTGGCAGAAGGTGACACTCATTTTCCTACACCAGCTCTTGGTTTATAGAGGTCCTGTATTGCAGGACATGTGTGCACCAGCAGTAGATTTATGGGGCAAAAAAATAAATAGCATAAGGAAATGTGTAAGAAAATAGCCAGTTCTCTTCAGGAAAGTGAGAGTAATGAGATGGAGGTTTCCTACTTTAGGGGAGTTTTAAAAAGCAAATATCAGGGAATGTTCCAGCAATTCCAGCTCTACTTTTCAATTTCTGGCTGATCACTTCAAAGCAATTCAGAGGGAGCCAAGCATTTTCCTTGTTTAGTATTTCATGAGATTTTGTAGACTATTTCATAGTAGAACACAAACAGATGATTTCAAACCCACCAGACTCCGGCAGTTTTTCCTTCTTGCACAATCCTAGGTAGGAAACAAGCAATGAGCCATTAAATTACACATTTTCAGATGTGCCATCACACTATGCAAAACTGTAATCAGACCTCAGTCAGTCCTAATGGCTCCGGTGCCTGTGCTGGCAGCCTCCCATAATCCATCACCCCACAGTTCCCTCTCAGAAATGTGTGTTTTAGGCGTTCTCCAGATAACTTCACCATGCCTGCCTAGGAGAAGGAAGCTCTGGTGTGACAAGATAATCAGCACTCAGCGATGAGCAGTGGCTGTTATGCTAAAGCACTGCTCTGCAGAGCCTGTGGTGAGCCTCTTGCAGTCATTAGTTACAGGACTGTGTCTGTGAAGGTGGGTGAGGAGCTTGTAATGAAGACAGAAGCTGTTCTCAAACTCAGGGCTACTTTGTCCCTATTAAGCTGAGGTTCTGCCCAGCAAATCACAGTGACTTTTCAGCAGGTACCATCTGCTATTCTGAGAGCAATGAAGGAGCAGGACTCACTGACAGCATCTCTTGATGCTAATGTCTCAGACCTACTACATGCCAGTGAGAGCACTTAAGCCTGCATTTTGTCATTGAAAGTAATTTCAAATCTCAGTGTACAGAGATAGTAGATAAAGAGTTTTTATTGCTTCCAGAAGCCTGGTTGATAGTGTAATTGTGGAAAAAGCAAAGGAGATATGTTTGTCAATACCACCAGCTGTGTAGACAGACTATCAGTGCTTTCTGATTTATTACTGTTATTTTGAAGAGATTTCTTCTCACTTTGCCTTTTGTCCCATTGTCCCATCCACACTGGCAGTTCTCCCGTGTTTTGCTCCTTCCTTTGAGTCTGACTCTCGGAAGCTCAGGGAGGTAAGACAGTCAGTGCTTTCCAACGGCTGAGCAAGACATTTCTGAGTCTACACAGAGAATTTCGGGAGGTTTCATGGTTTGAAGCATTTAGTGCTAAAGCTGTGATGATTGTGCTTCAAGACAGCTGTTCCAGCTGCAGCCCAGGCCTTCATTAATGCAGAACTGTTGCTGTTGTACAGCTCTTGGGTGGGCTGTAAGAAATAATCTGTTGTTTTCTGATCACTTCAAGAAGTCCTCATTCACTACTAATTGACATCTGGGTTTAAAAAGTAGCAGGGCTGAGCTGGTTTGTGACCTCAGGCTTGGTTCTCAGCTGTGCTGGACCTCTGTCTGTGGTAGCACTGGATCCTGGGGTTAGCCAGGGCCTGGCCAGAGCTCCTCTCAGACAGCTGAAGTGGACCCTGAAGGGGTTTAAGCAGAGCAGCTGGAGCACACTTTCAGGGTCTTTTCTCCTCCCCTGTGAGCAGATCCTCACTGCAAACCTGCCCCTTGGAAATTATCAGATGTTGTCTTTGACTCCAGGGAGAAGCTGTTTGTGTGGAGGATGGATGCTGAGAGTAGGCAAAAGTGACAACTATAAATGCCATCTTCAAGTGCAAGATAAATTTCAAGAGCTTTTTGCAAACAAGATTGGAAAGGGAACCGGCAGAATCAATGAAAGATTTCACACATTTGGTCCTGTGGGCTTTGAAAAGGAGGTGAGATCCCTGATTATATCAGCAAACAAAAAAACCCTGCCATCCTGTTTATTCCTTAAAGCTTTAGATGTTTGCTGTACAAAAAAGACTTTCTGATTTGTGATCCACCTGTAGCAGAGGAAAGAGGAGAGGGAGCTGCTGAAAGATCTGCAGAATTTGGCACAACAAAGAATTTTAATTGATTTCTAGTGCTCCCTCAGGCCCAGGGCGCTTCACGTAAGGTCCATGCAAGGGCACATCTATTGGCAGCTGGAATATTTGTCTCTCCTCTGATGATAGCCAGGACCCAGCACTGTCAGCTCAGTTCTTATTAGACCTGCTGGGTCTGTAGATCCACGTGTCATATTGTCAATGGTCATTGACTTGCAATGTCCAGTTGTTGGCTATAAATAAGGGAGGTGGAAGGGGGGGGAGGAGATTGACTTGAAATATCCTGCTCCAGTTTCCTCAAGCCTGCACACAACAGACTCTATCAGCCGTGGAAACAGAGATGAAATTACCTCCAAGAACTCAAAGGTTATGCATTTGCACTAATGACACCATCCCAAATGATTCCCAGTGGCCTCATTATTGGTGCTGAGCTTGCCTGAGCTGGGGTTGGTTCAGTCAGGGCACAGTGGAGCCAAACTTCTCCAGCTGGGTGAGGGAGCGGAGGGGCGGGGAGCTGCAGCTGGGATGCAGGATGTGCCTACTGCTTCCTTTCATGGCTGAGCTCTTACAGCAGTGAGTGAAGTGAGGACTAAAAGCAAAGTGCCCTTCAGGGTGAGGGCTGGCTCGGATCAGCAGTACCAGCAGGGAGGTGTTCCAGTGAGAAAGAACAGTAACAGCTCGTGTAAAAATAATACTCTTATCTGGCTCCTTTAAAACCTCACCCTGCCTCTCTCCTTTAGAATAGTGCCTGGAGCTGAGCTGAACACTAATGCCTTTCAAAACTGGAAGCAATCGTGCCTCAGGAAACAGCTAAAAGTTGTGGACCAAAACCAACTGGGACAGAACGTACAGCTAGAACCCTCTTTTAAAAATCTGCATTTGCTGTAAGGAGTTTTGTTTCATTATTGAACCATGGGGTGGGCTTCCTGATTTTTATGAAGATGAACAGAAGTTGTAGTGTTGCTGGTCAGAGGCCACAGCAATTTTCTATCTCTGCCATTCTGAGTGGCAACTTGTTCTAGTCCCAAGTGTCCACAGAGCTCTCTTCCGCTCTTCTTCTCTTGGATATTTCCAGCCATTCTCATCATAGCCATTCTGCTAATGCATCCAAGTCTTTGATTTATATCTATTTTCTCCAGTTTTGTCCCTTGAGCAATTTTGATTTCTGCTAAATCCTGGCCTGTGACATTGCCATGACTTTTGGTCAAGAAATCTGCCTTGAGTGAAGAAAGTGAGCATAGAGGTCTGAAGCAAATGGAAATCCATGTAGGAATACCTTGGGACTGTCACATTTGTTCCAGCTCTAACTCCAGAGATGAAGGAGAGATGCATTAGCCTGCTGTGCCACCCAGGCTCTGCAATGGCTCAGATGTTTCTGCAGTGATATATGATGCACACATGCTCATGTGCCTCCAGCAGCCACAGGAGGGAAAAGGGGTCCATGTTCCAACATGAACAGTTTTTTCTCCCTTTGTCCATAGGTCTTCCCATGCCAGAGACAGCTTATTCCTCAGGCATCTTGCCTACTTTCCATGACAAGCAGATGTGCCAGGCAGATCCAGCGGTGTTAATCACTGATGGCTCTCTTGATCTGTCTGTCTGTCTGGTCACAGAGCATGGCCTCCCTCTCGTCACAGCTGTGCTACCTAGAAAAAAGAGCCTTGGCTGGGCTCAGAGGTCTGAAATGGTGAAGTAAATAGTCCACCAGACTCTGTTTCCACAGCAATAGTGGAGATGTCAATGGGTGAAGCCTTCCATGAGCTGCCCTGACACAATGAACATTTACTGTCCTGTGTTTATGCTCCTCATTGAGTTGTGAGTTGACCTGCTACAGAACAGCTACCCAGAGACATCCTGGGAATGCTGGAAGGGCTCCACAATCAGCACAGTGCAGTGCCTGCAGGGCTGCACACTGGAGGAACTGTTGTATGGAAGGAACAGTTCAGAAATATTTTTAGGGTGTCATGATGAGTTATGGCGATTAAAAGTGACAGATTGGCTCAGATATCCTTGACTGCTTGGATACTGTCTGATGTTCAAAGCATGCTCAAATCCACCCCTACTGTTCCCTTCCTGTTTCTTTTCACCAGAGATACATCCTTTGGTTGCTGTTGGCCTAAAGTTTTAACAAAGATGTTCTCATTTCAAACACAGATAGATCATGTTTAGCCCTGGGGGCCTGGAATACGTAACTGGAGCTGGGTGACATTAGCTGAATGGAAAAACTTGTGTTGGAAAATGGCATTTTTAGAAAATGAACATTTTTATTAAGCTGGGAAAGGTTATTTGCTTTTATTTTTTCAAAAATATTTTTTGGGTTTTAATTATTTTGTGGAGATTTTAAATTAATTTCTATCCTCTAATTTTTGTTTGGTTTCTGTGTGTTGCCTTGGAAATCCATCTGTGTTTGGGGTTATTTTTCTTTGTCCATATGTTCTGTCATTGGACATGTCTTTTTTCCTCTGTGAGTATAAGACTATGTTGTCTTTGTGCTGCTTCTTTCTCTTTTGCCCTTTCTTTTTCCTGCTATGAAAGCTCTCCCATTTTTTTCCTTTCTAGTTATTTAACTTTTCAACATTTTCATGTTGGCTTGGTAGACAGCTGCTGTATTTTTCCTTCCTCCTTTGTGTTCAGCTTTGTACTTTGCTGGGCTTTGTGTCACACCTTTAGTCATTTGACACACCTTTCTAGTTCTGCTTCTTTGAATCACTTTCCCTTCTGAGTGTCTGAGGTGGGCACCATTCTTCTCTTTTTCCAGTCTTAAACTCTCCCAAGCATCAATGATATTTGAAAATCCCTGATGAAAAAGGCAATTAAGATCCTGTAGGGAAAAAAAAAAAAAAGAAAAGAAAAAAAAAAAAAAAAAAACCCCCAGAAATCCCAGCCTCTGCTCAAAATGACAATTATGACAATTCACAGTTATGTTTTAAATGCTCGTGACTGTTAAATGTAGACTGCCCTGGGAGATGGAATCCCAAAGCTGACTGGGAAAAATGAAAGGCAGAGATGGAGTGAACAGAATTGTGTAAAACCTCTGCAGAAAATGGAGGAGAAAACCCCAGCAAATCTGAAAAGAAAGGGTTTCTTTTCCCCTGTTGATCAATAAAGGATCTTCACATGCTTAAACTATATTTGTCTTAATGAGACATGTTGAGAAGCGACTCTGACTGAATTTAATGAGTTCAGGTCTGTTAATTTCTCAGACTTTTTCAAGATATTAGTGGGGAATATTTAGAGTCAGATTCTCTCCCACTGACTGCCTTGTAGCTCACACCTCCTCACTGATTACTGTTATGTTTTACCCGGATAAAAAGCAAAGTTAGTGCTGATGGAGCAGCTCATGTTAGCTAAAAAATCCAGCTGGAGGAAAGAACCCTTCCATTGGCACAGCTGGTTCTAGAAGGGATCTCTGTCTTGGGCTCCTGCTTTAGATTTGCTCCCAAATTTAGGGCTAGGTATTTGGAACTAGAGGCACCTAGAGATGTGATTTAGGAAGATATTCAAATTACTGATATTCTTAATTTACACTGGCCAGAAAAAGAGAGAGAGTAACTTTTACAAGTGTTAAAACTGCAAAGAGAGGAAAAGCGTGAGAGCAGTAGAAATTTCACTTCTACCATCCTGTAAATTATTCACACGTGCTGTCCGGTAATTACTGATAACCAACATCTATAAAGCATTTGGATATGCTCAGATGAGCAGTGCTATGGAAAGTGTGTCCAGTGTTTAGATCTGAGGGATAAGACACCAGCAAAAAGGAGAGAACTACCCATGTCATTATCCTCATGGTCTCTTGGCTCACTGGTGCTGTGCCTCAGTGCCTTATTAGAGAACCAAATTACTTTTCAGAGTGTGAACTTCAGAGCCAATAACCTAATGATGCTTCAGATTAAGGAATAATGTGGAGCACTGACAATTTCTGGCAGTCTTTCTGAACATGGAATTTGAGTCCTTCCTTTCCTCAAAGGGGCAATGTCATCACTAGTCTTGTTTTCCTCTGTCCAGCTGAGTGACTCAGCTTTGCATCTCCTGCGCCCATCAATGATCAAGGAACCTGTGACTTGCACTTGCCTGTGATCTCCCTGTGATGTGTGTGGTGGAATGTGCTTGATTAGATTTTTTGATCTATTGATTCATAACAAGATCCCATTAAGGAAGCAATTTTCTACTGATCTTTGTCAGTACCATCCTGAGCTGCATCTTTGTTTGATGCTTCCCTTATTGAAGAGTGCCCCAATCTCCTGTATTCCTTGACTTTGGAAAGAGGGCCCATGGAAATCCACTGTGCAATGAAGATTTATCATTTTCATGGACATACAATCAAAGTGACAGAGATTTTTTTTGGTTTATGGTAACACTTCAGTATAGAGCTGCAGGTTGGAATAGGTGACATTAAATCTGTTAATTGCTAATCTTTGTGAGCATTTCCTTTTCCCTTCCCATCCCATGTCTGTATTTCTGAAGAAGCCCCCTACTCACCTTTGCAGGGTGCTCTTGGCATCTCTTCAGGATCCACTGTCCAGCTCAGAAAGGCTGGCTGTTTCCCTAGTGAGGTAAAAACAACCTCTTAAAAGGCAAATTTAGTTAAAAAATTTGTGCTAGGTCAGAGTAAGGAAAATGTGTTAATTTAAAGGAGGCTTAGACAAATTAAGAGTAGTTTTAATCTGTATAATTTATAGCTTCTCCTCTTTCCCTTTTTTTTTTTTTTTTGGTATTAAAACTCAAAATCAAAGCAGAAATGTGTTGGCAGAATAAAGATAGAAAAAAGAGAGGGAAAGAAAAAGAGGCAGGGAGGAAGGAAGAAAGAATGAGACTTGGTTAAAATAGAGCTCTTTTATAGATATGTAAGTTAGGTCTTTTCACAGCACCAGTTGAAAGCTGGTGACATTTGAGAGTTCAAGATAAGTCAAACACCAGTTGGAGATTAGAATCAAGGAACATTTTTAAACAGGTGTTCCACTGCAGGCCAAAGGTAGCAAAAAGAAAAGTCTTTCCTTCATACATGCTTATCACTTGTGAAGGAAATAAAACTTTTATGGTTGCTGTGTCTTTATGTTTTATTCTCGAAATGACCTGTGCATTCATTGTATCACAGAATCAACTTCAAATGGGACTCTTTTCTCCAGTAAAGATTGTAGTGGACCTTTACATTTCCACCTCAGGGCAAAGCTGCTCCAGGAAAAGAAAAGGTTAAAGAAGTAGAGAGAAAAGAAAAGATGTATAAATGTTAAAGGAGTGCTGTAGTTATCTTATAATTTGAGAATGACTGATAAATTACTCAGTTAAAGATATTAAAAATACATGGTAATATGAAAAATTACAGAGTGCATATACATAGCCATTTTAAAAAAAATAAAGTGTGACCCATTTCTATGTGGAGGAAAGCCCTGATTTCTGTACATCTGTCCCTTTAAAAGGCTGGTGGGTCATGGATCAAGAGTGGTTGTATTGGACTGGCTGGCACTGCTTAGGTGAATAAAACATGCAGCAGCTTCATGGCCTGACCCTGAGTGGGCTGCAGGCACTAAACCCCTAGAGAGAAGTCACAGCAGGAGGGAAATATTGCATCCTAAGAGACATTGTGCCATCCAGCATGGGAATTCATCCCAAAGGACAAAGCAGCTACTGAGCTCTTGCTGGGAATCAGCAAGGTCAGAGAAACTTGCTGTGAGGCCCCACCTGAGGGCTGGCTCCCTGCACTGTGGTCATGGTTTGGCTGATGCCAGTGTTGTGTTAATTGTGCTAAGGATGCTGTTTAATTAAATTGTTGCTGTATTTAGTGTTGGGACATCTGTGTTTGAAAGAGGCCTGGAAATGGAGCTGCTGCCTCCTTTCCCAGCTGGCTCTTTGGTTTGCCTTGCTGTAGGGTCCAGCAATCAGGATGGATGCAGTGCTCTGCTCCCCTCTCCTGTGTGACCTCCAGCATGTCCCTAACCTTTTTGTTCACACTCTGTACAATAGGGAAAAAAGTTCTTCTGTGCCCTCTCAGGCTATTGTGCTGATGAATATGTTACTGATTGTAATGAACTCATCCTGGAGCTGTAGGAGCCATATAAGCATCTGAGATAAGTGACAAGCAGCACACAGGAAAGGGTTGTGCACTAAAGCTTTCACTGGCAGAACTGCATCTTTCACATCCTGCTGAGCTTTACCTGCTGCTGATCACAATGAACAACTTAGGCCCTGAAGCTGGAGGATTGATATTCTTTGTGCTTTATTTTTATCCAGCTGGTGGAATGGGAAATGCTATCTTACCACTTCTTAGCAGTGTCTAATCCTTCCCGGGCTCTGTCTGAGTTCTTTGTGCCCAGAATGCCATGTGGGACTGAGTTCCACAGGTTAATTACACACTAAATAGTGTTTCATTTTGGTGTGTTTTCAATGGGTGGCCCTTAATTGCATGTTGCCCTCAAGGTTCTGTGTTATGGGAAAGAGTAGAGAGAAAGGGAATCAGTAATTGCCCTTCTAGACATTATCTGCAGTGCTCTCTCATGTGTCTACTCTCCCTCTTTTACTTTTTACCCCTCATCATCCCGAAGCTTTTCACTTTCCTTCTAATGGATTACTTTCTTCCCCCTCTATAATAATGCATAATAATCCAACCTACTTTTCTGCCTCCGCTGCCTCTTTCTGCTTGGCCTTTTTAGTGACTAAGCCTGAGCACATTATTCCAGCAGAGGATGAAACCTACTTTTACACAGAATGGCAGAATTTTATCTGCATTACTGACTTGTCTCATTTTGATATTCTTCTGTTTGGGGCTTGTTTGGTGTTTCAGACTTCAGGAGATGCTGAAAACCAGGAGTGTGTTCTCAGGAAAGGAGAGAGGTGTAGAGGCACTCTCAGGGAAGCTGGAAAAGTGATGTCTGGGTCATCAGGTGTCATGGGTCCTCAGGAAACACTTTTGTAGACATTCAGGTGACTATAGAAAGACACTGGAGCTCATTGGTGGTCTTTGTGGCAAAATGAAATGCTTTCAGAGCAGGGTCAGAATTTGGTCAGTTTATGCAAAAGGTGCAAAACTCCAAAAATACACTGAAAGTTTAAAGATGTTATTAAATATGGGAAAGAATCAAACTTTGTCTTCTTTGGTGATTAAACAGCTCTTTATCCCATAGAAGTAAAACTTGAAAGCTTTTCTGGTGATGGGAGGAGGCTGAAGCTTGTTGTTTTCTTTTATGAGGAAAGGCATACACAGCTGAGAAGGACTGGAGTGGGCAAAGATTGGGAATTGTTGATCCATGCCAGCCCCATCCCACCTGAACGTCTGCCTGGCCTCCTCCCTGGACACAGCCAAGGGTGGCCTTTCATGCAGGGCTGCAAAGCCATGAAGCAGTGCTGTTTTTATGGATCCAGCTTTGATTTAATCACGTGGAGAGCCTCACAGATCTCATTCATGATGTCCTGTGTGACTCAGCATTGCAGGGGGATGGCTCTGCCTCGTGGTGGAAATGGTGCTGCTGTGAATACTGTAATCCCATTTTGCAGTGTTATGTTGCTCTGTGAAAATGCAGACTCAAACACACTGACTCCATTATACTTCAGAGCATTTCTTTTACCCTGGGAGAAAACTCTAGATTGGATTTTCCCGCTCTTCTGTCTGTCCTCTCCACCTTAATTTATAAATATGACAGTGTCATTCTTCATGAACTTCTCCTCCCAATCCTTAGCAAAGCATAGGATGACATTTTGTGAGGATGTATAAATATGTATTTATGATGAGATTTTCTGCTGATATATACATCAAGACAGTTTGTATCATGTTTGTGGAGCTGCGCTGTTTTATATCGCAGGAATACCTTGTGTTTTGTTATTCAGACTATTCCAAACACAGGCACTGTTAGCCCTGCTGCTTTACTCTCCTTTGTGGCACTCTGTGGTAGTGTGTGATAATTGTCCATATAATTCCATGCCTTGGGGGGATAGGAGAAACAGAGGGAGGAACCAAAGCTCTGTAGAGTAGTAAAGAAAGAGCTTGGGGAAGATTTCATTGATGTCCATAAATACCTTCAGAAAACAATGCAAGTCATTCGGGGAATGGAATTATTTTCTCTCTAAATGTAGTAGCACAAGCAGCAATGGTTTGAGTGAGTGAAGGAAAAGTTTTGAGTTAGTTTCAGAAGTTTTTCAGTAATGAGAATTAGGATGTTACCCCTGTGAAGTGGGTGTAAGTACAGCACATTGTAACTGTGTGTGGTGTCTGCTGGGAGGGGATGGTGACAATCTTGAACTCAGATGAAAAAACTTTGGTTATTCTCTTAATTTTAATTAAACATAAAAATGACATGACTCTCATGCTTAATACATTTTAAAATTAACACCTTAATGAAGAGTTTAACTAAGAGTTCCTGGGCCTGTCTGTAGGAACTCTTCCTCTGAAAGCTTGGCTCTGGTGGAGTTCTATCAGTTGCCAATAGGCAGCTGGAAAACTTGGAAATGACAAGATCAGTTGGTTTCTAAAGACAAAAGTGATTTCCTCTTATGATCTGAAGGCAGCGAGTTCTATTTCTCCCACGCTAATTTAGTAGATCTTTTTCCACCAACTCATGATTTTCCAAAGCATATTTGTTTGACTACTTTGAGCAAAAGATTTGGAATTACAGCCATAGGAAAGCCCATTGGAGAAGTTGATGTGTTGACCTTTAGAACAAAAAGAACTTTGGCTGTGATCCTGGCTTCACCTCATCAAGGCACTCAGTCTGTGCTCATTTTTGAGCCATGTTTGACATGCAATAAGCAGAACTCTTGACCAAAACATCCATCAGGATCTGTTCAGAGAGTGATGTTTTACAGGAGCCAGGCAGGCATTAGAGCATGACCCCAAAGGAGTCACACTCCAGTCTGGGAAGGCACAGGGTCACCTTCAGCAGAAACACAGTGCTGGGAAACAGAGCATAAATCAATAAACATGGTCAAGGTCTTGAAAAGAAAAGTGAAAGGCAGTGTAAACATATCCCAGTATGATCTCTGGGGGATCCATAGGAGTGTTGGAGATTTCAGAAAGACTGGTGAGGTCACCTGGAAGGGAACAGCAGAGTTTGGAGACTCTAAAAAGGGGTCTTGACATTGGCTGTCTTCTAAATTGGTTGATTTTCCAGAAACCTAAAACAGTGAAGCCAGGGAGAGTCCAGGGTGTGTAAATGGTGTGAAAGCCCCAGAGCTCTATCTCAGCATTATAATTTCATGTTTAGTGCTCACTATGTACTCCCCAGCCATCTTAGAATCATCCCAGTGCCTGTCCAACATCACCAGTCCCTTGAGTTGTACCCCTTGTGAGCTGGATATGTGGCAAATTTTTGGCAAGCGAGCAGGACACTGGGTTTTCAGCTCCAGTCTGTCAAAATATTGCCTGTGTGCATCCCCCTATCCTTATGAACACAAAGTAGCTTGTTTCCATCTACTCTTGTACCATCATGAAAAATGAAGGCTTGGAATAGGTTCCTGTGCAGAAGTGAGGTCAGATGAATTCTGTGGGATAGAAGGAATTTTGTGGGATCTTGCTTTGAGATTCCTGTTGGCGTTACTTAGTACAACAGGACTCAAGAATTCAGGGAACACCTTGAAAATATGGAATCTCAAGGCAGGCTGGAGGCAGGGAGCTTTCCACTCTGTTATGTGCCAAGAAGGCTATTTCCAGATGGAAATAAGTGAACCTTTATATATTTTTTAAAATTTTTTTTGTCTCGTCTGATGTTCCAGGAAGCATTGTTGTGTCCAGAATGTGAATTGCTCAATGCAGCTCTTCATTTCTCTGTGGCAAAGGATAACATTCACCCTCCCTTCATGCTAAAAGCACCCATTCCCCTAAACTCTCCCTGGAGCTTCTAAAACTTCTGAACTCCCACACTGCTCCCACAGCTTAGAAACTGCAGCCTTTAAATCAAGTTAAGGAGTTATTTTTTATCTCTCTTGATGTGGGTTAGTTGACAGGCTTCATTTAGATCATTAGTGGCAAAATAAGCTAATAATAAATTAATAATGGATTTTTACATATTAAGAGCAATATTTGGAAGTTGCATCTGGCTTCCAAAGTAATTTTTTTTAAAAATGAAAAAGGCAGAGTGAGCAAGCCAGTCCATTAAAGCATCACTTAATTCAAGGCTGCATTTATTTGCTCTTAAAGTGGTGTGGGTGGCAGTTGTTTGGTAACTCTCCAATGAGTTCAAAAACCTTTGCAAACAGCTCAGATCTTGCTTGTTTGTATTAAGTTGCCTTTCTGTTGGCTGCAATGATTTGTGACAGACCGAAAATCTACCTGTAGCCACTCCCTCCAGCTCTCACATCTGAAGTGGAGAGCAGTCTTCTGATAGGAAACATATTTTTGGTAGGAAGAATGAATTTGGCTAGAGCCAAATAGAAGGTGAAAATCCACTTTCCACCTTCTACTCTTCTCATGTCTTCTACTTTATTCCTTAAGCAAAAGACCCAGTCCTTGAGAAGGCTCCTGCAGACCATGAGATCTGCAGTTTTGCCTTTTCCTTCCCAAAGCTGTTGGAGTTCTTTTGCTTTTGAGTGCACAAGAGCTGCAGTGAGTTGAGATTTCCAGAAAGCTCATCCCCAGAGACACAAAACACTGTTCTGGATAGCTCAGTGGGAATTGGGCTGTGGTCTGGAGGATGGAGCTCACGACTTAATAGGCTTTTTTTTCTTTGCAGAGTTTCAATGGTGCTACAATTAATTAAGCTTTTCTTCTCCAGGGCTCTCCAGGGGAAGAATCTGCTCAGCTAAGAGGAGCTTTCCCTCATTCTCACCCTATTTCTTTGCATTCCTTCTTCTCAGCAGAAATATTTTCACGTCCCTGGTTTGAACCTTCCTTGCTTGTAAAATAGCCACTTAGTGGTACCATTGATAATTACAAAACCTGTAGACTACATTGGAATTTTAAGTTAAATGATATCCAACCATCAGGAAACATTACACACTGACAAATCAATTACCAAAATGAAGTGGCGTCCAATTTTTTTCCTCTTCTGCTGATTTCCATTCTGGTTTGGCATCAATGCAGTGGTGCCTTCTTATCATGCTTTTTTATTTAATTTCCTGATCAGTTTTATGTGCAGTGTACACTTGGTACAATACAGGATTTTTAGACCTCTTCTCACCCTCTCTATCACCACCCACTTCTCTTTATCATCCTGTCAGCTCTCACTCCAGCCTGGCTGACACTTCCAGTGTGGACACCCCAGTACAACCCTTCCCTTCAGAGAGAGGATAGAGAGGGATCAGCCGAGGCAAAAACCTAGACTGACAAAAGACAGGGTGAGGGGCTTTGCTGACCTCTTGAGCTTAATCACAGCTTAATTTCGAAGGAGTAGCAGAAGAGAAAGAAGTTTGGTTAAAGTTTAGGTGATGAAAAGTCATGGCATGACTCATCTGAGCTGTGGAGTTATCTCCAAAAGCTTAGATAAAAATAACGCCTGTGATTAAAATAAGGTTTTGTTTGAGTGGAAGTGGGGTTTGTTTCCCTGGTTCCCTGCAGCAGCAGAGGGTGTGGATGGTGGAGGTGTCAGAACATCTCTGGAGGAGCCTGGCCTCCCCTCCCCTTGAGACCCTGCTTTGGGGACAGCACAAGCAGCTTGTCAGCACAATGAAGATGAGACCAAGGCACTGCAATAGAGGGCTAGGTAAGAGAAAAAGGTAGGGGGAGAAATATAATAGAAACACCTGAAATTAAATGTAGAAGAAATGACTCTGAGTGTGCTTTGAGTGTTGTTCAGTTCATCACTGACACTCAGGCTGCGAGTGGTGTAAACCACTGAGAGCTGAGGAATTAAGAATAAGAATAAAAAAACCCTAAACATTTTTTAATAGTCTTTTATCGTGTAGGGAAAGTTGTTCTTTTCCTCAGGTCAGTCATGGAACCACATAATTTTCTGTCCAGGATGCTGCTTTTACAGTTTACATTAGCCTTTTATTCCTACAATCCCTTTTGTTGGCAACTCAACCAAGCACAGTCTTGAAATGAGAGAATGTTGCCATCTCTGTGATTAATGGTTTCATCCATTGAATTGCAATTACAAGTTTTAATCAGTTCATTATTCCACCTAGTTTTTTGGATCTTGACAGTTTTGCTGTGGAAACTAATTGAATTGGCTTCACCTCAAGGCTTTCCTGCAAAAAGATCTTGTCTTGCCTTTGGGGACGGTGGGAGCTAATTGGCCAACTCAGATTTAATTTCCTTTTTTTCCAATATGGAAAAAAAAAAAGAAGGTTTGAAGATGTTTTTGTTTCCCTTTCCTTGTCAACCACAGATTCCCATTTTCCATTTCATTTTCCAAACTCCATTTCCTTTACAGTGCAAGATGGGTGCACTGCTAAAAGTTCTGCTTGAGATAACCATTGAGAATTCATCTTTTTAGTCAAATTTGTTAATACAGTTTTCCTCAGAGAGTGGCTACTTCTCAGAGACTGCGATTTTTTGTCCCTGACTACTTTTTCATTTTATGTGGTCTAATGGATCCTGTTTATAAGGAGAAGTCCTGTGACTGGCAAAATTCTTGTTATAAGTCATCTTTGGATTTTATTTTTGTTTGTGCCATATTACTGGAACTCAGAGAAGAGCAAGCAGTAAATTCCCTAAAGATGTATACTCTCAGACAAGAAATCAAATTAGTGGAGACTTAGTAGTCTATACAGCTGCCAAAAAGCTCACAATTGGACTCCATCATACAACACAGATGTGATCCAAAAAGAAATTTCATCAACAACTGGAGTCAGGCTGAGTTGTTATCACAGTGTGAGAAGATGTGCAATCAGTAGCTACAAAAGCCCTCCCAGGCAGAACCAACCTGCTAAGCTTTGAGCTCGTGGCAGTGCTGCCATTCATTTTTCTGTTACCTTGGAAATGTTATTTTACAGTATTTGCTTAGGTAAAATAGATTCTCAGAAGCACACTCTGTGTCCATTCCTGTCATTGCATTTCCTTGGGACACTCTTCTTGGGGTCTGTTGTGAGCTGTAACTGGAAAGGGTGGGTTACAGAACAGCCACTGAAGAAGGTAAAAGACAACAGCTCCTAATGATGACAGCTACATACCATGTGGGATTTTCAGAGCCCTGGACCTTGTGCATTTGGGCTCATGAGTTTAATTTGTCATTAATCTATGGGTTTACTTGGTGTGTATTGTGAAATTCTGTATCCAAGCTGGAAGTTGGAGTCAATCTTTTTTCATGCCTATAGGCAGCACAGCATCCCTCTCTGCCAGGAATTTCAGATTTTTTTTTTTGTTGTTCAAGGCAGAATAATCCAGTCCCTGGCTGAAATGATTTGGAAGGGGGTAAAAACAGATCATGGAAAGTTGAACATGTTTTCCTGTCAGGTTTGGAAACTGAGATTTTTAAAGAACCAAATTTATTAGGTAACAAAAGTCTGTTATCTTAGAGTTTTTTTCTCTCTCTTTTTTTTTTTTTTTACATTTTTTCTTTAATGAAATAAAGCATTTCTGAACCTGATTTTTCATCACAGCAGGAATCACCAGCCAATATAAGTATTAGAGAAGAGGGCACAGTGGCATCCTAGGTTTCATTTTCCATTGGTGCTTTGCTGTAATTAGAAAACTTTCTGCCCTGAAGGGAAAGCCATAGGCTCTGAGGCCAGCTCAGAAATGGGGCAGGACCACACGATTCACCTCAGATTCAGGTTCCTTTTATTAAATGTTAAAACTGTAAGTTTCCATTTCACAGCACGAGTTTAAGGCTTCAGTCAGAAGTGTGAGAAGGTGCATCATGCTGGAAAGCTGATTAAAAATACATGCTGCATGTTAACAGAGTCCAAATGGAATATTTTTTTTCCAAATTCTTCTGGTTGTTAAGGTACATCAAAGGTACATCCTTTTTAAATTATGAAAGAACATCCTGTCCTATTAGTCAAGGTGATTAGTGATATTAGTATCAATAGTTTCAATTAGTATCAGATCCTTTTGCTATAGTTAACAGGGAATAACATTTATCTGGCAACTCATAGTGCAGTATCCAGAAGGGAGCTTATTAAAATATGACTCTTCCCCTTTCCATACAACCCTTTGGTTTAATTTCCTCATTAATAAAAATGCAAGATCTGCAAAGTAACTCCCTTCTGGGTGCTCCCAAGATGTGTTGTGGAATTACAGAGACCAGCAAGACTGAGAGATATTTATGTGTTGTGTCTTCACCAGAGAAGGTGGGAGGTAAAATTGGGGAGCTACAGGAATGCAAAAGAATCTGGGAAGTGCAGCCTGGTTTGTGACTGCAGCCACATCTGAGCATGCCTTGTGAGCTTAAGAGAAACAAACAATAACAGTTCCTTCAATGTGCAAAAAATAAAGATCTGTTGTTTAAAGAGCACACAACTGTATCTGCCACCTCCTGATGCTTTTGACAGGAATCACAGAAGGAGCAGATTGGATCAGCAAAACTTCACTCAGCCCTGACAGTTTGATTGCACTGCTGTGGAGGATATGACAGATGTTGGAACAGCACGAGCAACTTAAACAAAATGCATCAAGCACAAAGCTGGGGCTCAGCCTCTCCTCCACTTAGAATGATTTGTAATCTCTGAGCGGTCAGAATACAGGGCAATGGTTTTACATGTGTGAGGGGAAAGACAAGATTGAGACAAGTGGGAAAAAATTTCCTCCAAATGATGAAGTGCCCAGTAATATCAGACAAGTGTGTGGACCTGGAGACATGCTATTTGCCTTTCATGAATTCGTTCAGAAATGAATCATAGCTGAGGCACAGGAGGCTTTGGAGATTCATTGGGCAAACAGATAAACAGGCTTTACAGCACGTGCATATGTAACAATAAGAAACAAAATATTCAAAGGAGTCAAGGAGCTGATGTTTGGCAGCTCATTCCTGCCTCGGGTGTTTACCTGTTCCATTGTTTTCACATTTGCTGAGAATTCCTTGCTCTTGCTGATGTTTTGCCCTGTGCTCAGCATTCATGAGAAGGGAGACAAATGAGAAGGGAAATATTTGAGTCATGTAGCAGTGGATCTGAAACACACGGGGGGCATGTGCAGAACCAGAACCAGAACTCAACACACAACTGCAGGGGATGGATTTTGCCTGTAGGTTCAGTGAGTTCTTGCAGCCGCACCAGAACTGCTTTCCACATCATAAGTGACCTGTCCATCCTGTTCCCATGTTTCATGGAAATCTCTTCTGCCCTGTTGTGGGTGCATGTGTGAGCTCAGCAGTCATATGTCACACTCACCAGTTGTTTATCATTACAATAGCATTTATTTTAATGTGGATAGAATGTGGTCAGAGGGGAAGTAGGTGGCAGCACCAGATGGATATAATGAATGTGTGGCCAGTGAATGTGGTAACTCTGTCCACACTACTGTGAGAGAATTCTCATCCTCCCCCAACACGCCTCTTCCTCTTCAGGTATCGGGCATTGGTACAAAATGACCAAGTGTGCAAGAGGGTCTTGGTCAACAAGCTGGCTGAGAGCTTTAAATTGGATTTAGAATGGAAAGGGGCTGGAGTTTTGTTCAACAGAGAAAGCCAGATACCAATAGAGCTGCTGCAATCTTAATTTTTTTTTTAAAACCAGCTTTCAAAACCCAAAACCTTTTACATCTACCCCCTCCCCCCCACCACATTCTAATGCACTTTCTTTTCTAGGTTGTAGTAAAGATTCCCTAATTCCTCATCCTTTCCTTTCTCAGAAGGTTGTACTCTTTGTTTCAACAACTCAAAGAGTTGTTGAAATTCATCTCCTGTAGATGAGTTTCCTGTGGGTGTCTCCAAGATGGGAATCAAGTTACAGAATTGCATTTATAATATCATAGGCTCCTGCAATGTTTATCTTTCTCCCTACTTTCAAATGCATCCCAAGCAGGTGGCAGCTTTCTGGTTTCATTTATTCACAAAACAAACTCTAAACTCCAGTCTACACCTTCCACTGGAGCTATGTTTATCCCAGGTGTCCTCCTCAAGGACTGCTCAGCCTGGACTCTAGATCATCTCCTTATATTCAGATGGGACAACAAATATCCTGCAAGGCTGAGCCAGCAAACCACACATCATGGTTCTTAGTAAGACCATAATTTGCTAACAGGATGAAATTTTCAGGATAACCCTCTATCGCCACTTAACATGTTATCACACTGCTTTTATATTCCAGCCCACTCCTGGGCAAGTTTTTGGGGGAAGGATTGCTCTCATTCTGCATTGTGGGTGATGCATTCATTGTTTTTGCAGAGAAAAGCCAATAAATACCTAAGCCAAACACAGTTTTTTTCTGCTTATCTTTTGCCTGTCCTAGACCTTCCCTATTTCAGTGATATATATCCAAAATTCAGGACACAGGATATTCAGACAGCCCTGGTGCTGAACTTCGCAGGAATATATGGATTTAATAGTTTAGGCTCATCTCTTTCTTCATTGACCATTTTAATATCCTTCATCTATCTCTGCTCAAACTTCTCCTTGGGGCATGTTTTCTCAGCAGCACAAACCTTTCCAAAATATAGCCTTTGGCTGTAAAATTTGGATGTCTAAATAGAGCTGGTTACCTACCTTCCTCTGTAGTTCATGAAGAGAAGAAGTGGCTGCTGAAAGATGATCAAATTATTAACTTTATTTACCTATGGCTGCAATGTATCTTTTGTCTCCCTTCATAGACTTGAGGAACAGCCACAAAATTTAGTTTAGACCAGCTGGCATTGTAGTGGCTGGACTACCTGAGACTAATTCCTCTCTTACAGTGGTTTAATACTTCATTTTGTACATGTCTCCTTGGATATCACCCACAGTAATTAAAAAATTGAAGGCCAAGAACTAGAGATAGGAACAGGAAAAAAAAATCATCTCAGCTAAATTTTCATGACCCTAATTTCCCTAGGAGGAACTAATTTTGATTCATATCTGAGAAGGGGACAGGTATTTGGAGATTTGTTTTTTTAATTTTTTTTTTTCCTTCCAAAAGGTCTTGCCCATTCCTAGAAATCTCATGTAAATCAGAAATATTGTGGATTTTCTGCTGGGGCTCCTTCCAGTGGAGTTACAAGCAGCATAACAAGTACAGGCTGACATATGGAAACGGCAGTACACAAATATACCCTGTGCAAGAGAATCCAAATCACAGTCCTGGGCATTCATTGACTCAGGTAGGTTTGGCAAGCAGGATAGGGATTTGTTAAAATAAGGCTGTGCCTCTTGATGCTTTTCTGCTGATTTTATGCTAAAATAAACCTCAGGATCAGAGCAATGAGACGGGCAAGGCTAAAATCTCTGAAATCCCTGCAGGCCTTATTATGTGTATAAGGAGACAGGCAGCGTGCATTTCAGGGCTGGGGAAGCTATTGCACTTGATTTAGGGGTAATTAAAGTGTGTGAGTGACAGCAGAGATGGCATGTGATGCCTCAGACACCTTTTCTCCATTTTGCTTCCTGCCTGGCAAACTCATCTGCATGCTGAATGAGGGATAATGTCTCCCAGCATTCTGCCTCTACCTCTGAAGGATTTCTCTGCTGCTTTTCCTCCTCCTTCCACAGATTTCCTCTCTGAGATTTCAGACTGAACATCTAGATTTTGCTCAAAACTAGATTCTTCCTACCATGGCTAAATCAGCAAAACATGTTTTTCCTAGGACTAGGAATATTGATCATGCTCCAGTGTACAAAAATGACCAGTCTAGTGGACCACTGAGAAGAAAATAGCCCCTGCATTGAAACATTTCTGTTAGTGCTGCCTACCCCTCCAGAGCAGCTAATCCACAAGGGAAGGGATACCAATCTCATTTTTAATCTGCCCATGGCCTGTTTTGATGCCAATAAGTCAGCCACAGTCAGGATTCACGGTGGATGTTCAGTTGTGGAAGTGACAGAGTCTGGAGCTCTGCACACAGCACGGGCAGCACAGCCTGGGTCCAAGGGCTGATGGATGGGACAGGCAGGCACAGGCAGAAATGGGAATTCCTCTGGGTCTCTGTCCATGCTGCTGGACACAGGATGGGTGAGATTGGAGGAGCTGTGGTCAGTGGGTCATCTGGCCCACCTCCCTGCTCAAGCAGGGTCATGCTAGAGCACATTGCAAAGGATTGCATCCAGATGGTCCTTGAATGTCTCCACTGAGTCCCAAATATTCAGGAGGCTCTTGTCTAAGCCTTGTTTCTAAAAGATCTGTCTTAGGTGTCTTGTAAAGGGGTGGAAGGCCATCCATGATTGCAAATAGATGTATTTACATCAGGAGAGAAAGACAGAAAATGCACGCAGAGGTGATAATTGTTCACATTATTCCATCTGTCTAATAGCAGAACAAAATTGCTGGCAGAATGGAGTTCACAGTAAGTGAAAACAGAAAGCCTGAGGCAGTCACAGAGCCATTAAAGAAAAAGGAAGGTTTGGGCTTTGACCTACGACAATCATTTTCCTCCTTTGACTGCACCTCTAAGCTGAGCTGAATCAAAGTGAAAGCAGTCGTGTACCCGATGGTTTGTGTCTGAGCACAGCGCTTTGCCAAAGGGAAAGGGCAGCAGTTCGTGTACCCTAAACTGCTGCCATTTCTTTCCCTGGCTCCTGATTAAAAAGGATGCTGTGTGGGGAAACTGTGGGTGATGACAGCCTTGAGGGTTTCCTCCCATTTTGGTTTAGAAAGTGGAAAGGATACCATTTAGATCAGACTGTTTATGAGTGAAAGATACTGTTGATAAACCAATAAATAAACAATGATTCCAGAGTGAGTCTGCAGGGAAAGTAATATCCAATCATTCCTCTGATAAATGTCACTCCAGTAGTATTGCTTTTGTCTCCTATTTAAGAGAATAGAACTGAGGTTTATAGGTTAGAGAAAGGTTTGAAAAGAAATTGAGAGTCGCAGAGTTGGGATCTATATTCTTTGACATGACAGATTACTCCAGATCAAGCTGACTATTGGTCACATCAGAAAATCAAGCTTGAGATGCTTTTTCTTTCTTTCTTTTTTTTTTTTTTTTTTTTTTTTTTTTTTTTTTTTTTAACCAAACACTGCCATAGGGACCTTCATGAGACCAGTTAATCAGAGAGAAAACAGAAATGTCTGAAGGAAGAGATGGAGTGAACACAGCTTGTATCACAACAGTCACTTGGAAATCATCAGTAACTAAATAGATTAACTAAGTTTGGACCATAATGAATTTTTTTTTAATATTGTATACATTGCACCCACATGCAGTTCTGGTTGCCACACATTTGTACATATGGATTCTCCTATTTGCTGTGTATCTTTTCAAACAACGTGTCCAGAATGCAATCTGCTCCATCAGCTGCCCTTTCCCTGCCAGCAGTGATTTCCATGATAAGAGCTTCACGGCTCTGCTCCCTGGAGCACCAGGAGCACGTGGAGGATCTGCTTGGAGGTATTTAACTGAGGGCTGATGCTCTGCTGGGAGGAGGGGTGCCCATACCAAGCTGTAATGACTACCTGTCAGGGAGATGCATGGTGTCCTTTCAGCAACTGAGCACAAACAGATGAGGGTGACGGTGGTATTTCTCCAGTCCCTTAATTAGAGCTTTGTGAGAGCAGAGGCACAAATGGAGATGTTTTCCATCATCTCTGATGAGGAGGGAGGTAAGGCAGAGAAACCAGTTTGCTTTCGTTAGCCCTGGGCATTTTTCCTGCTGTGATATGTGTTCACCTTCTCATTTTTATCACTCTCCCTTTAGCTGTTTATTTCTTCTTTTGTTTCTCCTTTCCTCACCGCCTTCAGGTTCCTAACAGGAACTAGCTTTCATTTTAAATAGTTAGAACCTCCTGTTTTTCCATAACAGACTTTCCTAACCCAATTGCTGAGAGCTGCAGTAAACTTTAAAGACCATCTTGTAGGGTTGTTATGTGTAGGGAGCTCAGAGCAGCAAATAAAGGAAACTGAGACACAGTTAGAGTTAGTGAACACTCCTAAAAAGCTCCTAACAGAGCTCAAGAGTTGTTTTCCGAGGTCTGGACTCTCACCTGTGCACATAAGTGAGCTCTTTTCCTCCAGATCATGTAAAAGAATGCACAAACTTGATGCTGTAAACAGAGATTTGGGGCTTTAGCAAAGAAACTCATAACAAGGGTGCTCTGAAGAAGGCAAGGAGGATACCTTCATTTCTAGCCCAAATGTGAAGAAGTTTCAAAGAGGTGAAAATGTGTCCCTTTTCCAGTTCCTCTCAGAGGAAAAGAGACATTTACTTCCTTTCATGCATGTCTTTGCCCCTCACAACCTTTTCCTCAGGTCTAGTTTATCACAGCATCAGCTGCACCATTCCTCCAACACAGTTTGGAAACAGAAATTCCTTTTAGTTTCTTGTGGGGAAGCCTCAAACCTTGCCCCCCACAACATCTCCTCCAGGAAGTCCAAGGAAATGTAAAGTCCCTTGTGATAATTCAGAGGTTTTGGCAGGTAGACAGCAACAACAGGAGGTGGAAACAGACAGCTGTGCAGGGGAGGAAATGGTGATATAAATACATGTTTAATTGCAGTTTAATTACAATTACTTACTAGGCAAAATTTATTTAAATGCAGTGTAATTAGAGTGAGACCTTGATTTAATCACAGTCTTATCAGACACAGTTACTACTATTTTCCCTCACTTCCTCCTCCTCCTCCACCTCCTTTTACATTCCCTCTCCTGAATTTGCCCAACGAAATTAAAAGCCAAGACTTGAAACATACAGAAGGTATCCAACTTGGAAAGTTTTGAGTTTCCTGAAAATTCAATAGCCAGGTGGCTACCAGCCCAGAATACTCTCCCTGGAAACTGTGAAACCCCCACTCTGCCTTGGCAAGCCGTTACTCTTCCTTAGCAGATAATGATAATGGATCCTCATTAGCTGGGAATGACTTATCATGAATATAATTCATCACTGATGGCAGACCTCATAACCCATCTGCTCACAATAAGTAAATTAGACAAGTCAGACAAGATGGATTGTTCTTTCTGATCTACCTTTGGAGTGCCTCCATGTCCTGTTCCAATGGTTCACACCGAGTCTTCACACCATGATAAGGGTGAACATGAGGAGAGACACGAAACCTCTTGAGCAGCTGACCCCAATCTCATCATTCTCCATTTTCCTCTTCCACTGCTGCCTCTTGCTCTGCTCCTTGCTTGGGTCTGGGCATGGCAGAAGTTTCTTTCTTTATGAGACAAGCACTCACAGCAGCCCTCTCCTGTGGTCATGTTGATGTGTTCATGGGCTGCTGCTGTGTGGAAGCTTTGCCCACTCACAGCTCTTGTCTCCTTCATGGATGTTACACGTTTAAAACACCGTGAAGCAGTCCCAGCCAATAAAAGGAAGGAGAATGGTGGGTTATTCTTCTGCCTTCTCCTCTGAAAGCTGTATTGACTCTTCTTCCCTAAGGGTTAGCCATCATTTGGCAGATTGCCACTCCTGGGAGCACAGTTATTCCCATCCCTTTCCATGAAGGAACTAAGACACAGGCTAGTAATCATAGCTGGTAGCCTACATAGACACATGATAGACTGGGTGAGAGGGGAAATATCTTTACTCTTCAAATTAAATCTGGGTCCCCTCTGAAGTCCATAAGCTATTAGCAAATTTGCTCACTTCAGTGAAAATATTATTTTCTCCTTCCATGTCAATACCAGTTAATTCATGTTGTTGTGCTTTGCATCTGTCTCAGTCTTTTCCTGCAGCTCTAAGTAAGGGAAAGAGTTAAACCTATCCATAAAACTGTGAAGCTATTCATTAATTACTGCATGTTTTATTCTGCTGTTGAACCATACTGGCCCTGCCTGAAGAAAAATTATGAACTGCTGAGGTCTTTGCACAGGGAACCAAAACCAGAGACATGGAAGCTTTTCTCTCCCTTCTTTCCTGTCAGAATTTGCTTTGCTTTCTTTCTTTTTCTTCCATTTTTTCTTTTTTTCCTTTCCTCTCTTCTCTAATAATTTCCATGTGACCTGATAACTGTACTTGTGTCAATTTTTCTGTAAGAGAAAAAAAAGTAGGAAGAAAAAAAAAAAACAAGGAGAGGTTTTAGTTTTAACATCTTTCCTTTCCTGCCCTACCCATCTCATTCAGGCTGATGGTGAGGAGGGAATCTCTCTCTACCGTGGGGTTTCTAAGAGCTGAGGGTCACCAAGTCCTTCATACCCCTGTGAAGTGGGTAAATAGACCATGAAACCTAGGTCTTGTGTTGCAGATAAATCACACAGAGACAAGTGGATTTTCCTGCCTGCTTTAATATTTATTTGACAGTGAATTTTTAATAGGGAGGGACTTTCACTTGTTGTCCTCAGAATGCCAAGCAGACAAAAGAATGGGAAGGGAAAAGCTTGGAGTAGTGGATGCAAAGTATTGGGGAGAGGGAAGAGAGAAAAGGGAGGAGAAAAAAAGGGATTGGAAAGGGAAAAGGAGAAGAGAACAGGGAGGCAGTAGTGACTGCAGTATCTTTGTTTGAAGATGAGTTTCACAGGTAACAGCAGCTCTCACAGCAGTGAACTGTTCACACACAGCAGGGAAGCAAATAAGCCTGGGAAGGAGTCTTTGACCCAAAGGCACTTGTACCCTTTGGAGTTCATTTCTCACATCCAGACTTTGTGTAAAAACAAATAAATTAACTGGTGGTTTGTGAGCCCAATTTAGGGAAAAAAAAAAAAANAAGAAAAAAAAAAAAAAAAAAAAAAAGGAAAACCCTTGCAGTCCAAAATCCATAATTATACCCTGGTGCTGTGAGTGACTGAGAGAAAGGGATAGAGAATCACAACAGAGAGACAGATACCATTGCCTAGATAAAGAGATGGTGAGGAGAGAGAGAGAGAAAGAGCAAGTGCTTCAGAGAGATGACGAGCATTAGATGGAGCGGATATATAGCTGGAATTAAAGAGATGGATGCTGTGAGTACCCATGGGAAGATACCTTGCACAGATATTCTGTGAATAGATGTTGCAGGAAGAGGGATATTGTTAGATAGACAGGCACTGTCTGGGAAAAAATGGGGAAGGCAAGAAGTAATGCTGCAGCTGGGATCGTAAAGATTGATTCTGTTGATAAATAAAGTCTATAAATAAATACTAAAGAAAAATATTTCAGTAGCCTGCCATCTATGAATATTTGACACACACATCTAAGAAACTTCATAGCACCTCATCCAAAATAAACATAACCAAGCAGCTACTAGATATGTGTGTGATTATACTGTTTAAACATTTACAAGATGTGAGCAGCTGCAGCAAAAACAACAATTTATCACCCAGTTCAGCACTTGTTTCAACATAGATAGACACATCAGTGATGGTCTGGCACCAGTATGGCAGAAAAGGCCAGGCCAGCAGGTAGATAATTAAGTTCTGAAGCAATACTGGATAAGGAAATAAGAATATATTGTGTTTGGATTTCAGAACTGGAAATAGGCCACAATCTGCATATGAGCTCCCTATTTTGTATCCAGGCTTACCAAGGGATAACACATTTCAAAATGATTTCCACCGCTGTGTTGTGCTGGCCAAAGCCTGACCTTACAGGTGTGTCTGTCCCATGATGCTGCTGCAGCCCTGCAAACCCCTGTAGGTAGCCCCATTCCCATTCCCACTCCCATTCCCATTCCATTCCCATTCCCATTCCCTTTCCCATTCCCAGCTGCCCTCAGCTGCCTCATTGACCTTGGTGAACATTCAAAGGTCCTGCTACAGAGTGTCCTGGCAGGACCATGGAACATCCTCTTCTCCTGCAACAGGCTTTGGGCAAGAGGTGTCATCTACCCAGAGCCCTGTCCCTGCTCAGCTGTCAGCTCACTCCTACACCTGATCAAACTGAGGGCCTTTCCAAGGAGGCAGATACTCTTGTAGTTCCTGTGGTCAGCAGTCCTGGGCACTGCTGGAGTCCAGCTCATCTGAGCAGTGCACGTACTTAATACTTTCCACCTTTCCACCCTCCCTGTGTCATTTCCTTGCTGTGTTCTAGACTGAGATTTTTAGTTATCTCCACTGAAATTCTGTGCCAGCTACTGTTTTGCTCACCTCCATAACTATTCCAGTCTGTGGTTTGGCAGGGTCTCTCCTTTTGTTGGTTGCTCAGCTCTGTGCCAGGGATGCTCATTTTTGTGCTGTCAGTCTCAGCACGGCCCTTAAAGTAGACAAGTCAGTTCTCAGGGGTAGCAGGACACTGCTGCTTGTCCAGCACAGTTTGTTTGTGCTCTGAACTCCCTGAGGATTCATGATGCACCCCAAAGTCCTTCTGGAATACGCCACAGTTGGTTTGCTCAGTTTTTTTTCCACCATGTCTTGAACATTCAGGTTCACAGCATTGCCAAGATGAGCACATAACCCTCTGTTCCTCTCCTACAGCACCTCCTCCCCACTACAGTTATTGCTTTTAAACAGCCCTAATCACAAAATGTTTGATTTCAATTCTTCCTATTAGAGGCCTCATGTATGTATTTTATAAATCATTTAATGTCATGCACACTTGTAAATTCTCACTCCACATACTGTCTTTGAGCTTACTGTGGATGCTACCTTCAGAGCCCAAATGCTGGTTGTAGGAAGAGGCAATTACATATATATTTAATGGTTTCAAATTAAATTTGAAATTAGCTTTGAACTGTATCATCCATTTCTAGTAATGATGCTTAATTTTATCGTGAGAAAATCAAGTGCTTTACATTATAGGTGTCAATTGAGCCTTGTTCAGGAGGCTGTCCAAGGACTCTTGGTATGACATGCTGGGAAGGTGATTAAATCCCTGTCAGTGTGAGTGGAAATAGTATTTTTATTTTTCTCCTCTTCCCTTCATTTCAGTCTTTCCTAGCAGCCAGTTTCTATCTCTAAGGATGTATCTTATAATAGTAATAATTGCTGGTTATCAGTGGATATTTTCCAGTAGAGCAAAAATATCTAAATCCAAAGTCTCCAACAGAGGAAATTGAAAGGAGTATAAGGAGTTTTAGTTTAATCCATCTCAAAGGAGACTCTCTGTAAGAAGAGAAATATTAGGCATTTCCTGACCATAGGGAGTAGTGTGGGACAAGGATATGTGAAACCTCTGGGATGGGGAGACCTTGAAAGCAGCAAGGGAGTAGACAGCTCAGGAAAATTCCTTTTCTCTTGATTGTCTCCTCATGGACCTCTCTTGCACTGGGAATGTCTACAAGAGCATGAAGGAGTAGGAGGAAGCATCTCCAGAAGCTGAAGCTGTTGGTTTGGCATGTTTGACTGGGCTCTTCCATAGTCACAGATCTTTGGACACATAATTTACACAGTTTGCTTATTGAATTCACCCTTAACAGCTTAGGTTAATATGATCTTAATTGTGTATTTAATTCTGAGCTTTCTCCTCCTAAACTCACAGTTTGGGACAAATGGTGACAGTTCCAGCAAACACATGTGTGTCAGAGAAAGGCAGCTGGCAGGATTTGTGCTGCCTTCCACTGAGACCTGGGAGCATGGCTGAAAAGGTCTAAGAGTGCCCTGGATCAGTGTACACAGCCTCTCTGAGCTGGCTCTGCCACGTTCCAAGCCCCAAGATTTCCCAGAACTGCACAAACCGTCCCAGGGGTGCCTGCAGTTTGCACCCTGCCCATCTGTGGAGTGTGTGAGGCTGGCATGAAAAGTTCCACAGGCTCTCACTGCTCTTGTAATTATCAGCTAATGATCCCCATCCCTGGGAGTGTTCAAGGTCAGGTTGGATGGGGCTTTGAGCAACCTGATTGAGTGGAAAGTGTTCCTGGCCATGGCAGGAGTAGTGGAACCAGATTGTCTTTAAGGTCCCTTGCAACCCAAATCATGATGTCATTCCGTGGCACAATTGCCCTTGCACAGCAATCCTTATTCACTTGCAAACCAAGAAATACTCATGAGTATTAAGAATCAGGGATCTACAGCTTGCACTTTTGCCAAGTTTTGACACAGGACATATTTCTCTTATCTTCAATTCCTTAAAATTTTTGCACCAGTTGTTGACCGACTTTAGAAATCTTTGCCTTCTGTTCTAAAAATGACAAGATTTAAAGTAAAGTGTCATTCCCTGCCTTAGAAATGACTGCAAAATTAGTGGTGAATGATGCTGTTCAGAAGCTCATCTGCTCAGCTGGGACATGCTGGTGCAGCTTCCTGCACACCAACAGCCCAGTTCCTGATAAATCTTCAGGCTGCTTCCCTTTTCAGAAAGCAGTATGGGGTGTTTCAGGCTGCAAAGCTTGTATGTAAAATAAATGCATTGTTATTTAAAAGTGATTCATACTGTTGGGAAGCCCAGTAAGGTGAGCTGATTGGTGAGTAAGCAATGGAGTGTAATAGCCCTTGGAAAACTGCTGTGTAATAACAGCTTTGATTCCTTGCAGGATAAAACTGCATAATGTTGCCATCTTTCCTGTACCTTTCATGTGCACAGCACTTGATATACATTAAGTGTATTACTTTGTCATCTGGACTGATAGCTGGTCTGATTCTCCTGGGCTTTGCCAGTCTGTTTGTGAGAAGCACAAAATTTTCAAACAAAGTTTCAGGCTTAAGGTAACTCCTAAGTTACAGGTTTCTGAAGTCGCCTTGGCGGTGTTTCTTTTTGAGCTGAGCTGATAACCCATCTTGCCTCAGAAATGCCTTTTCCCCCCTCCTCTCCTCGGTACTGAATTGCCTGTATCATGCACCATTAAATCTGACACAGTTTCTCTCCGGGTTGGCCGTGCAGAAAAGGAGAGAGTCCAGTGTAAGCCTGGGAAACTCAGAGAAAACTCAGCAGCAGCCCGAGTTGGCTGCAGCTACTCCACCATTCTGTTATCTCCATCATTCCAAGAGCCTGGGTCCCTCAGCAGCATACAGGGGTTTTTTAAGTGTGTTACTGGCACTCGAAATGTTACTGTGGGGGCTCCTAATTATTGCTGGTGCAGCAGAAATGTCTGTGGAGAAAATGAGGCCATCATGCTTTGGTGGGGAAGGAGGGGATTCTATCACAGAACACACCAATCAAGAACTCTGGATGTATCCATGGATATGACCTTCCTAAATGCATCCCCTCTGTGAAGTGTGTTTGTATATTCTAGCACTTGGATCTGTGCTGTTTGCACTGGAAAACATAATTTCTGTGTGCTCTTTCCATGCCTTGGTGACAATTCATGGGCCAGAACAACTCACAGCCTGGTCTTTAACTGATGTTTCAGTTCCTGGAAGACAGAATCCACCACGAGAAGAGCAGATGTCACATAATTTTGGTGCAATAAGCAGCTTTCTGAAGCAGAGACAAAATGAGGAGCTAGGAAAAGATAACTACAAAGGCAAATGCCAGGAAATACAAGATTTCGTGACTAATGAGGTTTTCAGGTCCAGTGGAACCAGAGTGCACAAGTCCTCAGCTTTTGTTTGCTTGGGCTGGATCTGGCAGCCTGGATTGCTGGGCAGTTTAAAATCAGAGGCTACACTGGGTACAGAAAATCTGGAAGCTTTTGGCTGTTCCTTTCCCTTCACAAGTAATTTCCCCTTCACTTTTATGATGTTACTTGTTTTCAGGACTGCAAGAATTACAGCATTTCTCTTTCAAAATATGATCTGGCAGCTAATCCTTGGTGTCACTGAGCACCTCTTCCCCCCTGTTGATGTCAACAGGAGTCCTAAAAACTTCATCATTCCTCCAGCTAAACTCTTCATTCCTGTCTGGCAGAATCAAGAACACTGACTTCTGTCCCTAATGGATCTGGAAACTTGCTACTTTACTGAAGTCGTGGTTTGCTGAGAGGAGTTTTTGGACCAAACTCAGTAAGGTTTAGAACATTTTTGGACCTTTCTCAGCAAGGTTAAACACCCTTTTTGTCACTGCTTTCAGAGGAGAGAAGGGCACATACACGGAAGAGGCAATTAAAGGGCTCTGCACCCTCATTTACACTGGGCAGGTGGTGGAAGGCTTCAGACACACCTTGGCTCTGCCATGCAGACAGGGGGAGGGACGGAGCCTTCTGTGCCCACATCACTGGGGAATTGGGGCAAAGAGAGAAAAGCAGTTTGCTCAGAGTGCCTGCAAGCCCACCGAGTACCAAACCTGTATCTTGAAAAGCAAGTGTTTTAACCTCATGATTTAATTTTCCTTTGATGTACAGCCTGACATATTTTTTCAGTCACTTACTCTGTACACAAGGACTGACCTTTTATCATTTTTAGCTGTAAATCAGAGAATGACGTTAAATGCTCAGGGTGGTTCTCTATAAAGTGATTGTTTCACTGCTCTGCAAGCTGTGCTATAATTTGCCCCATCCATCCAAATACATGTCTTACCATAATTAAATGAATACTTTTGTCAGTTTATGTTGCTTGGGCTTTCACTCAGAATATGCTTGCTTCCATGATGGGCTAGTATTCTTTTAAGAATTTATATAAGCATATATAAATATAGACATATATATTCACATACAGAAAAAAAGAAAGAAAATGTAATTGCAGCTTTCAGGTAAAACACATAGAATATTTTGGCAGGCATTTGAAAATTGATTTTTATAAAATATTCAGAAAATACTCGTGTTAACAGCAATTTTAAAAATTGTTCCCTGCTGGGAGTTGATAGATGCTACAAGCTACAAATGGATTCATTTGAAAACTGCATCTGCCTGTTATACAGGTGAAACATTATTAAATACCTACAACAGGAACACAGAAGAGAATTTGGAGATCTCTTGTACAACAAGCAGCAATGGCAACTTTTCTGTGTGCTCTGTTCTTTTTGCAAGGCAATGCTGTCTCCTTAGATCAGAGCAAATGGTCCTTGTTTTTCCTCTTTCCTCTGTTTACTGGGAGTCATATGTTCCTGGCTGGAAGGTCCTTCTGGCACAAAGAATTCCTTTAAAACCCTGTTTGAGCTCTGAAATAGGTTGAAACTGATGCTTCATGTTTTTGTCAGCTCTCCATGCCTGTTGTTTTTCTTGTTCATCCTTGCAGTTCCTGACAGACAAATTTTAGGAAACAGGGAGAACATAATGAAATATTTGCTGTTCTTCATGAAACATCTGGCAGGGCTTTGGCAAGATCAGGGAATTAGCAAGTGTTGCCACTTTTATATGCAGTAGATGACATTTTTTGTTGTCCTTAATGGAGTCCAAAGCATATGCAAATCAGCTGGGTAATGAGCGAGGTTAAGCAAGGTTTTGGATTTGGCTCCATATGGTGTTAAAAACATAATTGATCAGAATGTTTTGAAATATATTGAACATGAGTATTGAGATTTGTTTTATCTGAATCTCATTATGTCTGAGAAGAGATTTAGGATGAGGGCAGAGGCTGAAGTTTTAAGCTGGGTCTATTATTGATTATTTATGCTCACACATACTTCATCAGATGTTTCTGCTATAAACCCCACTTCAACCTGCTTTAAAGGCAAAACAGATTTCTTTGATCTTGCCCTTGTTGTCTTTCATTTTTATGGGTACACACAGAGTCTCTCTCTCTCTCTCTCCCCCAACTATAATATTGATTAAATATATTTGTTCTCCTCAGGAAAGGATGAAAGAAGAAAAGTTCCATATTAGTCTCAGAACTTTTTATGATACAGGAGGTTTCTCAGACCAGTAATAATGAGCATCCCTGAATAAGATGCATAACTTTTAGGAGGATTATGACTTTGCAAACTTGGGTTGGATCCATTCCAAGAACTCTGTGATAATAGAGGAGCTTCAGAGGTAAAGTTAATTTAAGGTGTGGCCATGTTAGCTGACGTTCATTACCTGGAACCTCTTAGACTTCAGGGCTTTGCCATCATGTTGGCCTCAACTGCCTTCAGTGTACTCCAAGAATTGTTTTCTGTGGCCTTTAAGCTGAGGTTTGTCTGAAGCCTTTCCTTAAAAGCAGATTTCAATGGAAAAACAGCTGTTGAACCTCCATGTGTTGCAGTACCCCGTCCCCTCTCTGGGTCCTTCAGAACAAGAATCTTTCTCTTTACCAGAGTTAGGTGTTTTTAGTCCCACCTGTTCTTTACCAATTTGAAGCACAAGATTGTGAAAGAATAAGGTCTGTGCAGAGGGGTTTCTAAAATGGGTATTCCTTACTTTAGGAGGTACAAGAATGAGTCAGGTCCATTTGGAATAGGAAAATGTCCTGATTTCCTTACTGAGAATCCAAGATCTTAACTTCAGCCACAGTCTTGCTTTAAGTTCCCAAAGAGGTGGTGACAACACTGGATCTTTTAGACAGACATTTCTGCCTGTCTCTTGACCATCCTTACATATCTCAAGTCACAGAATCACAGAATCACCAGGTTGGAAGAGATCTTTGAGATCATCAAGTCCAACCCATGCCCCAACACCTTAACTAAACCATGGTACTGAGTGCCACATCCAGTCTTTTTTTAAACACATCCAGGGATTGTGACTCCACCACCTCCCTGGGCAGACCATTCCAGTACTTTATCACCTTTCTGTAAAAAAATTTTTCCTAATATCCAACCTGTATTTCCCTTGGCACAGCTTAAGGCTGTGTCCTCTCAGGCTGTTCTGTCAGCTGCTGCCAGTCCAGCCCAGATGGTCTCATTTCCCTTTCAGGTGAACTCCTGCTTTGTCAACACTCACCTGGGGGCTGGAGTCAAAGAATTGCTTTGCTCTGGTCACAACCAGCTCTTACCCTCAGGTTGCTTCCACTTGAATGGAACAGCATCAAGGTTCAGTGATTACCTATTGTTATTTCTCAGGGAGCTGCAGGAGCATCTCCTGAGACCTCCTATGTCTTGTAATGAAAATTGTGCTCTGAATACAGAGAAAACCACGTAACTGTGTGCATGTGTGGGTGTCTGGGTCTGCCTATTTAATGTGTGTGTATCTATTATTTATCTGTCTTTAAGGAAAGGTAGATAAGGGATGGTGATGGATTTATGTGCATATTTTAACTTATTTACATACACAAACACCTATATACACCTCTGCCACAGACTCTCTGAAACATCAGAGTGGGTATTGGCTAAAAATACATTTTCATGATGGAAAACTAGCAAACAAGAAGTTTCTTTCTCCTTCACGGGGTGTAGTGGTAGGAAATTAGTAATTTACAGCAATTATAAGTTCAGTCAAGTAATTAGATAACTATCTATCATCTGCTGTGCAAACAAATATTTGCATGTGTATTAATCTGACCCAAAAATACCTTGTACATAGGACAGATAAGTAACTAAGGCACAGTCTAGACATGTCTTGGCCATCTTAAAACATTTTCCTTTCAAAATCCCAAATATTTTAAGTCGCTCAGAGAGAACTAAGGGATATGTACATAAGAAACTTGGACTTTGGAAATTAAATATATAGAACCAATTATGCAACTTGGATAGAGTTAGTGGCATTATGTGAAAGAGCACCAAGGGAAACAAGAACTCAGGAGAACCTGCCTGCCTTTACATTCTTTATCCTCAGCTGTACTATTTTTTATCATCTAAGCTGAAATCTTTCCACATTTCTTTCCCCCACACAGTGCCAATATCTCAACTACTGGAAGCATCTAAAAGCAATTACAAGGATTCCAATAATCTTCCTGTATTACTTTGGCTGGACTGCTAAGTATCATCAATAACATGATTATCTTTTTGAGAAGAAATTGCTTGAGATAGAGACACTGTGAGAAAAGCTCCCAAACACTTTCAAAATCATATTTTCAGCAACTCTTTCATTATTTAGTGCTCTAATGAGTTCTGGTAGTCTCACTAAATATCTTCCCATACAAAGAGACTTGACTGCTCATATTTCCATGGGTAGCTTAAGCTGTAGAAAACCAAAATTTACCTGTTTTGGAAGCTTTTCCTCTGATCCTTAAACTTTAAATCCAAGCCACTTATTGTGCTGCCTGGTGGATGGGCATTCCATGTATTTTACATCAGCCATCTTCAATTTCCTGTGCATATATCTCATTTTAAATAAATATAACAAGATCACAGCGGACCTGATATTAAACCATCCCTTAAATAACCACAAAGTTGTAGTGTAAAATGGCTCTAAAAAGCAAGATGTGGCCTATGCTTTCCCAAGACTAACTCTAAACTAAACTCTAAACTTTTGTTTCCCAACACTGCCTGAATATATCACACAAATATATCACATATGCTTCTTATAAAAGTCTTCAACATGCTTAAAATTTGTGTCCTGGGGCTTGAGACCTGGTGCTTGGGATTTTGGCCCAAAGGTCAAGAATATAGTGCTGTACAGATATGGGCAGTCAGGTCCCAAGGTTTATTCAAGCATACCTCATATTGCCAAGGAATTAACACAGAAGCTGGTGCTGGATGCCAGTTTTGGGTGAATGAGCTGTTCCCTCAGCTTGGGTGGAATGGCTGAATTTGTTTGGTGTGACTGAAATTTAACAGGTTGCCTGGTATGTCTGTGGAGGTAAATTCAGAGTTTTCCCTTCTTAGGTTCTTTTTAAATTAACTTCACACCATAATAAGTGGAAATTTTACTCAGTTACCCTGGTTTAGCTTGTCAGTGGTGATAGGGATGCAGCTGTTCTGTTCATATCTGCCCTTTCAAGCAGCAGATTAATGGAATTATTAATGTTTTGTCCAAGCCAGATATTGTACCATGTGAAAGAAAACATCATCACAAACCAAAATGAATATGCCAGTTCACAAATGTTTCATAAAGCACCCACAGGATAGTGCTTTCCTGTGCTGAAATGTGAAGGTATTTAAAGAAAAAAAAATATACAAGACCTAAGAACAGTCTAAGGGTGAGAGAAGAAAAACTCATTATGTCTGGGGTCTGCAGCAACTGCCAGGGCTTCATTTCGTGCCTGACTTGTATCTGTTCAAGTCAGTGGGTTTTATTAATTCTTACAAGCCTACAGCTATAAGAATGCTAAAGATGCAGTGTTTGCCCTGCCCTGATATATAGATTGGTCCTCCATTAGGAGGAAATTAATGATTGTTCATAAGACTGAATCCACAGCCTCTGGCTTCTCAGCAGCTTTTCCATCCTGCCCGTCTGAGGACCAGCCTGTGTGAATTTTATTGGTTGGCATTGGAAGCATGCCTGGGTCTGAACTGAGGTACCTGGAATCCAGGGGTGTCATACAATGTCAGCTGCCCTTCAGATGGGAGAAAAATGACTCCTGATCCTCTCTGCAAACTCGTCTTTCACAGAGAGATCAAAGCTGTCCCAATGGCTGGTGTAATTCAATCAAATGCAGCTCTCCATGTCTGTACAAGGCTTTTCCATTTCCTAACCCTGTGTGATGGGAGTGTGTGCCCAACACCTCCCTGCCCCTACAGCAGCATCAGCCACCCTCCCACCGCTTTTGGAAGCAGCCATTCCTGGGGACTAAAACAGTTTATGGTAGGTCCAAGTAAAATGCTGACCCAGGGCTAAATTGTTGCAAGCCTGAATGAACATTAGGGGACAGCATTGGCCAGGAGTCAGCCTGCTTCTTCCTCTCCATGCTCTCCTTTTATTTACAAGCTGTCTTCCTTTCTCTTCTAAATAAAACCCTTCTGCCCTTTACTTATCTAACTGGTACACCAGACGCCCATTTCTAATCTGGCCAAATCAATTATAAATATTGCAGTCTACAATTAGCCTGGGAACTTCTGAAAAACTAATTAGTTTGAGCCTTAGCGATGAATTACACCTTTCTCTTGGCTATTTGCAGCAGGAAGAAAAAAAGAGAAAAAACCCAACCTACACTCAAAACAAGACCAAACACCACTCAGCCACTGCAAACAGAATTCAAGGCCACGTTTAATTACATTCAAATTGCTGGGGAAAGGATGGGCCGTGGTGGGCTGAGAGCCAGGGCACTCGGCACTGCCTTGGGTTGAGCACACATTTTTCTCAGGAGAGGCTGTGTGATGCTAAAGTCCTTGTCAAAGAGTCTTTGGGAAGGAAAAATCCCTTGGGAGTCTGCAAAATTAACATCATTAATGTTAGCTGTGTAGCAACAGCGGAGGGGAAAGCAACAGCTCCTAAAGCTGGAGTCATCCTGCGTGAGAACAGAGCTGATCCTTTCCCTCAGTGAGGTCAGGGATTAACAGATCCTTGTCTGGCATTCCTCAGGCTGGAGGGTGCCTGGCTGCTGTCTGGGGAGCTGCTGAACGGCGGAGAAGAAATTAGAAAGTCATTACAAGGTGTGCAAGGCATCTTGTAGCAACTGAATCCAGACACAAAGGGCAGATTAAAGCCCTCCTTGGCTGGCACCTTGTTGCTGTAGTGTATTTCTTACAGGTGTAATTACCTGCAACCATCATAGTTGTTTCATTTATGTCCTAAAATACTACTTTATGAAGCAATTAGAGACAGAATTGTACTCTGGGATTACTGCAAATGTGTCTGCTTGAGGTTTATTTTAGATTCATTACAAGCCTTCAGAAGCAGTGTTCCTGCTTTTAATAAAACATATGGTTTCCTCAAAAGCAAAACTGTGCAAGACCACACATCCCTTTTAAATTTGGTGATGTAGATGGAATTTTAATGCCAAAAAGCCAGAAGGGCAAGGCAATTCCAATTCACTATGGAGGGGGCAGCATATCTTTAAAGCTTCAGGACACTTTATTTACCAGCACTGTTCCTACAAGAGGTAACTGTTCATACAATAGGTAAAACTTCTTTGGAAAAGAATGGACTATTCCCCTTCTGCATAGGAGATAATTGTGGTCAGGGAACTTTCTGGGGTCTCCAGTCCCTCCCTGAGTGGGGAAAAACCACACCCTTCTTTCAGGTGAATGCTGTAATTTCAGACAATTTGCCCTGTTTAATCACATAAAAAATTTTTTTTTCTGTTTTCTGTTCACACACAACAATGTCTCATCTCTTGAAAAAAGAAAAAACCAGTAAAGCTATTTCCTGCCTTATTTAGTCTATGAACTGTATCAAAGATGTGCTTGGCTCATTATACTCCTCCCCATCCCTGCTTTGGGCAGCTTCCAAAGAATTGTGACATACCATGATGGAGAGAAGGTTTAACACAAGGAGAAAATAGGGTTACAGGCAGGGTGATTATGCTGGGAGGTTATTTTTTTCACTGCAGAGAGAGGCTGAGGACACATTTGCTTGTTTGTTGATACATCCTTCAGAGAGAATCACTGCTGTGTCCATGACCAGCAGTGGTCTCCAGCCTCATCTTTTTCCTCCTTTTTATGTGATGCGTTTAAACTCTCCCACTCCCAGTTTCTCTCTGACAAGGCTGCAACAAATTTCAACTGTGAGAGGAGCAATATGAAAAGAAAAAGTAAATGCTCCACTTCCTTCTGTAATGCATTGCAACTGTGAGGCCTGTCAAGTGAAGGTCAAGCAGAAACCCTGAGCAGTACTCACAGATTCCCTAAGAGGGACAGTTGTCAGTGCCCAGCAAAAAAAATGAAACATTCTATTTTGAGGCAGCCAGCAGAATACACAGAGAGTGAGTGACCTGCCACACAAGCAAAATGGGAGTGAGAAATCTCTAGAAATTACTTTGGGGTACTCTAGTTTTCTCCATTCCCTGGAAGTGCGTGTGTGAGTAGATGATAATTAAGTATGGAAGAGAGATTGCCTTTCATCCCCATGCACAATGTGAGGCTGTATTTTATCACCACAGCTACAGGGAGTGTGTTCTGAGGTGTGGCTCAGCAGGACAGCTGGCAGGAGAGGTTTCTGTCCAGCTGTGACCTGGCAGGCTGACTCAGAATGAGGGGTTGACAGTAAGCACCTGAAAGAAGTATTTTGCAGTCATATCACAAAGTTCCAGTTATGATGACATGTAAGGAGGCACAGGGTTCCCTTCTTATTCTCCTCCCATTAAGCCAGCAAAACCCCCAGAATTATTTTGCAGGGAACCAAATCTTGCTTGCTTTCCAAAACTGAGCAAAACAAAAAAAACCACACCCACACAGAAAAGGAGAACTAATTAAGATTAAGTCATATCTGAGTAAATATGCAAATTAAAAATCAAAACAAAGAAATTCTATTTATCACATCATGAAGTTGCAAATTGCTGCTGTGGCTCCCATCAGCTGGAATAGATGGGGGCTACGAGGCTGTAGGTTTTGAAGATCACCCAAATGTGTACATGTTTTATTGTGGAACCTGGGGGACTGCTGGCTGTAGAATATATTACCAGCCTTCCCCTCTCTCCTGTGCACTGTGTTCATGTTCAGTGGTATTCATAGTCTATATTTGTCTTGGATTTCTATAATGTAGTGTCATTGGTTTTCCTCTTTGTTTACCTTCTGTAAGACAACATCATTATTCTTTGATAAATATGTTTCATGTCTCCTGGGTAGGTTTTTTGTTGATGTTGTTTTGCTTTTATACTTCCTTTTTTTTTTGTTGGATGAATTCTTTTCCAGCTTTTAAAGATCAGATTATAAACAAACAAACAAACCCCCAAAACTCTGTTGGGAAAGAAAGCAATAGTCAATAGATGTTGGCAGTGCTGTTCCTTACCATGTTTCACCATTTGCACGGAAGGAGATGGTCTCTGTGGTGTGGGGAAACACATACAAGGACTGGCACTTCAATATAAAGAAATGGCAGTTTGAGGGGTTTTTATCTCTCATTCTCTTGTTTGTTGTCTTCCAGACTTCCCTTCATTAGCAAAATGCTTTTTTGTGGTAGGAGGCATTTTCCCTTTTTTGTCAGAAATACACTCCTAAAATCACTTAAATTATTGAAAAATTCAGAAAATCCTGTTATTTGGCTTCCCAGATTTGAGTAATAATAGGGACCTTTTTCTCCCCTCAATTATCCTGTTAATGCAAACGTTTGACCTTCAGTTCCTAGGCTGCAAGCTGTTCCATCTGTAAAATATCAGTGAGTTGGGCAGCAGCTATGTTCTGTCCCAATGGCATTAGCAGCTCCTTCAAAATGTACGAGTGCAATATTGAGAGTAGGTATGCTTTGGTTCTTTTTGATTGCAAATCTGCAAGAGCAGGGCTTATAAATGAAAATTCTGGTTCCCCTGGGTTTAGTCAGCTTTGAACATTATCACAGGTACTCAGTATCATGGTAATTCATTCCGTGCCTCCATATGAAAAATAAAAGAAGGAATCAAACCCACTGGTCAGACTCATCTGGGACCATTGCTGTTGCTGTTTGTGCTGGGAGGATTGTCCTGGTTTGTTTGTTTTGTTTCATGTCACATCCTCATTTTCAGTATGAGTTCTTCCTGACCCAGATTTCTGAGCAGACTGAAGTAGAGCCAGAAACTGTAAAAGTGCATAATTATTCTTTTATTTATTTTTAAGCTGTACAGCTCTATTAAGCCTTCAGAAAATCCTTTATACCCAGCCTTTGAAGTAAACTAAGCCAGAGATCAGCCTGAGAAGGAGATGTGGGTTGACATTGCTTGTTTCTGCTGCAGAATAGTCTGTATGCAGTTAAGATCTGGATTCTCAGACCTAGGAAAATCTTACATACCTTTCTTGGAGTGCAGAAGAGGGAGAGATTAATACATCCAAAGCAATACTTTACACCTTTGGTATGTTCTGAAACCTCACTTGCTGGCACTGCTGTGAAACAGCTGAAAGCTGGCAGATTACTCTGGTTACTGACATGTAAGTGAGCAGACCACACATTAAAGCTGTGTGTGCTCCATCTGCCAAGGCACTCACTCTTCCCAGCTCGGGACAAATTAGAAACTCTGGCCCAGAGAGGGAATATTATTATTCCTTTCCCCGTCCCCCAAAGCAATACATTCCCCTGCTCTGAGTCTGATTGAAAACATTGACCTGGAGGTGAAAAATGCAGTATCTCTTCCCCTGATTCACCCAGAGACTGTGATCCAGACAGCACTGAAATCACAGGCTTCTTTATGGTCTCAAGAAATTATCCAGTTGCCCTCATGGGCATGCAGGCAGCTTGGGAGGAGAAGAATCCCCAGAGCCATCTAGTGCAGTGGTCACTTTTCTGCCATAAATACTGCATCAGGCAACCCCATGCAGTGTGCATTGAAAGTGGGCATGTAAGGAAAGCCCCTGTGGCCATTCCTTGGTGGGGTAACCTGCCTTTCTGTGAGCCAGATGATGTGGCTGTGACATCCCCTTAAGAGCCTTTCCTCAGCCATTCAGGCTTAACTCTGGATTTGGCCCTTCCCCAGGAAGTCATGCTGGCAAAGCCTTTCCATGTTCTCACAAAACACAGCCACTCCTGGTGCTTCTGCCCTCCCTGGAGCCAGGGTGCTTGAAGATCCAAGAGGCTCAGTTTTCTGTTCGTGCTGCCTCTCATTAGCAGTGCTCTGAGCTTGCACAGAACAGGAGGAAAAGATGCCAAAGCACTTCAACCACCTGGATTAATTAGGTCTTACACTAAATGTGGAACTACAGCGAGGGGGATGATGATTAAACCAGCAACCTTCTGGAAACTGAATACCTTCTTCTCTGCTATATTTCAGCTTCTGTAACCTTTGTGAGTGCCTCAAGGCAAGAATGGTATTGTCTGTATGTAAAGCACTCTGTTTCTGTCTAAGCAATAGCAGTAATTGTGATGGGAATAATAATGCTTTACTCCTGAGAGGTCAGTGAGCACCACTCTTCATTTTATCACTCTCATTGGTGAGACAGACACAAAGACACACATGAGCTTGCTTAGTACCACCTCATCCCTTATTAACAGAGCCAAGGCTGAACCCAGAAAAAGCATTTCCCTGTTGCTTGCTCTTCCCCCTGAGAACACCCCCTCCTTTGGTGACATCCAGTCTCTCTTGTGGTTTTTCTGCAGAAGGTGCAGTAACAGCAGCCTGGAGTCTGATGATGAACCTCCTTGTGCAGAAGAGATTGACTATGACAGTGCCAGTAGCTCTGATGGTGAAGAGGAATTCTTGGAGCTAGACCAAGAGATCCAGGAGTGCCTCTCGTGTGTGGAGGGCGAGACAGAAGATGGAGGAGTGACCACAGGACAGACATGCAGCTCCAGGGCTCTGAGGGGGCTCTACATTTCCAGCCAGCCAGCACCCAACAGCACAGCTCTTCCTCTGGGCTCAACAGCACTTGGGCTGTACAATGGGTTCGAGCGCAGTCCTGTGTGAGCAAGGCTGTGACTTGCAGAGCAGCAAGAAAATGGGTCACTGCTCATGTTTGCCTGTTTGCCAGCTTCAGCACCCCTCCCAGATGAGTTGTTCCTGGTTCTGAATGGATAGGTGACTGTATGTTCATGTGATTTGTATACACACATCTGCTGAGAATGACTCCTTACACTTTGTACACGGGGCAGACCAAGGGGCCACCAGCCCAGGTAGTACTGTGTGAGATCATCCATTCCTAAACATAATCCCCAGTTCCATGGCTGCCTGGAGAATGTGGTTCATACAGATTGGCCTAAGGAATAGTATTTTGATACCAAAGAATCAGAGATGATTCTCTTTTTCTGACTTCAGGCAGCCTTTGCCTGGAGAAGTGACAGTTATTGATGCCTTTCACCAAAACTCTCTGTTGCCATTCTCTCTTGAGCTGTAGAGCATGTCTCTGATTTCTGTCTGATCAGAATTTTTACAGTGCATTCAACAGGTTGGGTCAGGCTGTGCATGTTTCTGAGCTGGTTGTATCTCAGCAACAGCATGGGAAAGCCAATGTGCCACAGTAAGGAAAGCAGCAGTGACAATTCATAGTGATCCCCTGGAAACCTGGGCTAAATTCACCAATAGATAGTGATGGTGGCAAAATCCAGGAGTGAATTTACCCCAAGCATCAATCAGAACTGTTTCTTTAATCCCCAAATGGAGAAAAAATAGATTTCTCCTAAAATTGCCTCCCAGTTCCTAAGAATCCAGCACAGACACAGAACCCACACACGTGTTCTGTATCTCAAAAGCATGAAGCCATGTCACTTCATCTCACACTTCATATTGCCTGATCTTGCCATGTGTCTTAGACTGTGCTGCTGCAAATGGGGAATTGCCCTGAATCCAAATGGAGTTTATTTTAACATGCAAGAGGCTCCCAACTCTGTCACTGCTTTGTGAGGCTCAAGGACAAGGATGAATGTACAGTGTGTTGTAGCATTACAGCCTGCAAGGACTCCAGTGATTACCAGAGATGATTATTATTAATATTGATGCATTATTAAAAGCACCGTGTCATCTTGCTGGTTTTATGCTGGTTGTGAAGAGAATTCCTAGTGCAGAACAAGAAATGCTCTGATATGTTTCTAAGCATCTTTCCTGAGACTACCTAGACAATATTTTCCAGCAGGAGGTTGCTCTTTAGATAAAAGATTTCTTCCTCTCCTGCTCAGTTTTCAGTACCCATGTATTTTAAAGTCTTCACTTTAGCACATAAGAGTTCCCTGGGTCTCAGTCTCTCTATGATGCTGCTCAAAAGACAGGCACCTTGGGTCCTCAGAAGCTGAGCTTCTTAGCCCAGACTAATTCATTAGGTGTGGTGTGTGCCTCTGTACAGATGTCCTGTTCTGCTTGGTTTAGCGTGCAGCTTGTTGCACACAACACTGAATTTTAATAAAAGGGTGGCTCACAGGAAGGGACACAGAAGAGGTGAAACAGGTGTTCCCATTATAATAGTTTGTATAATACTGCTTCAAAACTTATTAATAAAGAAACTATGTATGTGCATAATTAACTTAAAAATCCAATGTTTGTGGGCATGACAAAAACTTGACACTGTACTAGGTCCTGAAAAAAGCTATGCTGGGGGATGTTCAGCATTCAACACATCCCCAGAACACAGGGTAAAAAAATACTGTTGTACATATCTGTGTCTGTAAATGTGCAGGTTTGCACCCACTTTGCTTTCTGTACCAGCACTGCCACAACAGTAGCTGAAGGGTTCTTACCAAGGCTTGTCAGTGGTAAATCCTATTGCAAAGAAAAAAAAAATCTCTTTGAATCAGTATTTTCCTAAATGAGTTGCAAATATTTTGGCTATAATATTTGGCTTTCTGGCTGTTTCATTCTGAATTTTTTAAGATGGGGGGGAATTCAGTTGAGTGGGAAAATTCTGAACCTGGTGACTAAACTGTGCAAGAGTTGTCACAATATAATAAAAGAGGTATCTTCCCAGTGTATTTGGAGCCAAATATGTACATGTGGTACCACCATTTCAGAGATCCCTGTGTTAGGTAGGAGCTGCAGGAGAGATGGCAAAGCTCCTTCAGTGGCTTTTCAGTGTCTGGGATCCAAATGCAGCAGCTGAGCCGGGAGCAGTTTCCCTGGACATCAGCCACACCTGCATAAATGCTGCTGTATGGTAAGAAAAACCTGCCCAATCTTTTTCTCTCTGTCAGCATCCCATGCCTGTGCCCAAAACCTTGTCAGCAAGCAGTGAGGGTGCTGCAGGAGGCAGTGGGCAGGAGAAGACCCCCAACCCAAGGCTGCTCAGCCTGCTTGGCTCACCAACTTCTTGGGAATGACGCTCGTATAAATCCAGGAGGAGCAGTTTTTTGTGGGCTGCCTCCTTTTTCTCCAGGAACTTCTAGAGGATGGAGCAGATGCTCCTCTTCTTTAGACAGACCTCTAGAGGTCAGGAGAATGCCTCCGTGCGCGCTCCGCGCTATTAAAATTCTCCCTGAGTCATGGTAATTAAGCGGAGCTAGGCTCTGCACAGAGGAACGGAAGTGCATTGACTGTAATAAAACAGAGTGTAAAACAACTTTAGATTAACTCCGGCCTTGTTTATTCTTGCACACTTGTGCTTCTGGTTCGGCATCCCGCGGTGAATGGGGCCCTTGTCCCCAGCGCCGGGCCCGTCCCCGCTGAGCGCTGCCCAGCACCCAGAGCAGCGCCTTTCCCTGCTGCCGCCAGCTAATCCCACGGAATGTGGAAACAGCCGATGGACAAAGGGAGGGAGGGAGGGACGGAGGAGAGGCAAGTCGCCCCGCTCCCCACCGTTTTGTCGTTCCTCAAGAGTCAGCAAGGCTGTCGGGTCGAGACTCAAGCCAAATATTCCCATAAAGGCCAGAAGAGATGGTGTCTTAGAGGCGCTCGCCTGGTCCCCACTGCTGCAGCAGTTTGGGGCTCCTGCCAGGCACATTAACTTTTTTTACGGATGCCTTTTGTCCCACACTGGCTCTCTTGGAGGCTGTGAATGGCTGTGCTCTCCTTCCTCCCAGTTTACATGCCGTGGGTGGAAGATGCTGTGCTGAGCCCTGCACTACACTGCACCCTCTGTCTCAGCCCCTCAGCATCTCCTGGGTCTCCCGGCCACAATAGCCCTTTGCTGTCAAGAGATGATCCCAAGGATGCCTTGCCAGCATCTAGTGAAATACATGTGTGTGTGTGCGTGTAAACCTCTGGGCTAAAAGAAATAAATAATTAAACAATAAAAAGAAAAAAAAAAAAAAGAATCAAGTCAGCAAACTGAAGGAAGAACGAAATCTAATTAGTTTTATCTGCTGTTTGTTATGAGGCTGTCAGAGTGCTCTATCCCCTAGTTTTACAGCACTCTGGAAAATAACAGTGATAATAATAATAAACAACCGTGCACTGGGTTGTTTTTGAAGCAGGCAGGAAGCAGATTAAGGAGGGGGAAAGACAGCAACCCTGCTCCTCCACTGCTTCTCTCCTGCCAAACAGCAGAGATGTGGGTGATAGAGCTATCTCCTGTCTTATCTGTCCTTGGACAAGATCCACTGCCCCTATCCATCCCCTAGAGATGCAAAGCCTGAGTCAGAGACTGTTTGGCAGCAATTTGGGACACTCATATTATATTTCTTTCTTTGCCATAGATCTCTTACGTGGTCTTGACCAATTTGTTTGTGCTCCAAGTATCTGTTGCATTGTGAGACACAAACGGTAAATATAGCAGTGAAAGGAGGTGTGTTTTTGGGATAAAGAGGGGGGAAATTGGGATGTAAAAGTGCCCAGGTGTTTGCTCTGTACTGATTTCAGCTGATGAGAGAGGTGCTGGAATTACTCTGTGCAGGAGTGTGGTGGTAGTTGCCATCACTGGTTTCCACTTCAATGATGTGCAATGATAATTTGTTAGGACATTTCTCTTTAAGCTGTACCAGATAATTTTAAAAGCCTCTTCTGTCAGGCTGTTATCAGCCCATCCTGTCCCATGGCCTGGTCTTTACAGTGTGGAAATTTTCACCCCCGTTTCAGTGAGAGCAGGATTTTACCCTCTGTTTGAAAAGGTTTGTATGGTTTTCCAGGAAGAGGGCTGGTGTCCAGGCTCCAGTTGAAGATGATATGCAAAATCTTGGAGAACTAAAAACCCTGTCCATGTAATTGCACTGGGAAAAGATGAAGGACAAGGTTAAAGAAATAAGTTATAAATCAGGGAGGAAGGACAGGACTCAGTGCAAGGAGAGGAATGAAGAGAACGGGAGGGAACAGGAGTAGGGGGCATTTGGGGGAGACACAGGCAGAGAAATGGGAGAATTGTTCCTATTTGTGCATCCTCTTCCGTCCCCAGATAATGTGTCAGTATTAGTGCCACCAAGAAACAACCCTCTTTACTGTAGAATAAATCTGCCACTGTATTCCCCACTCCAGAAACGGCAGCCAAGTCGGCATCCTCAGCGCTGCATTGTGCTGGGGGCTGTGAGTGCTTTTCATGACGGCTGAGCCTGTGTCATCCATCCCTGCCCTTGGGCTTTCTCTCCAGGCACTCACATCCTCAGACAGGTCCTGGAAGATCCGTGGCATATTATTGTTGATGGAGCAGTTTGTGGCTATTCTCTTCACCTTTTCTTTTTCCTGTTTCTTCTATTTCACTTTCAAAAGAGAGAACAGGAGGGAGTGAGAGGGAAAGGAGGAGGCAGAAAGAAGTGCCCTGCTATGAGCCTAACATGATCTCCAGAAAGACAGCAAGGCAGCTATTTTAGCATCAGGGGCTTTTTTAGTCTTTAATTAAGCTGCTTGTAGCTCATGCATGTGAGAGGGAAGACAAATCTACCCACTGAAAACAATCACCGGTTGGATGCTCTGGCAATAACTCCGGTGTCAGTAGACTGCCACAGCCTTTGGCTAACCGAGCTCTGGGCACTGAGGGGCTGGCTCCTCACCAGCTGATGTCATCCCAATCACAACCCTGCTTTCTGCCCCCTTGCTCCTTGAGGCCTGACTGACGGCTTTCCCTGAGTGCTTTCCAGGGCATGCTCTGGCAGCTCCTGCCTTTGTCTCGGCATTTCCATAAAAAGTCCTTTAGCTTTTCTGTGTTTGTTTCCCTGTCTGCGAAGTGGGGTTATTAATATTTATTTTCGGTGAAAGGGGTCACAAAGAGGTTTAAATCTCCAGTGTTTACAACACAATTTGATATCCTTAGAGAAGGCAAACAGGAAGGATTAATTGCTGCTTCCTTCATATATCTGCCATCACTGAAATAAAAATCCTGCCCATTACTGGGATCACCACTAACTCCTTTCCAGGGGCTGCTCTGTTTCCTTTGGTCTCTGTGGAAGGTGGCACGGGTGGGCCAGACAAATCCTTGAGGTGAAAGCAGAGTGTCAACGAAAAGTTTGGATTTTTTTTACAGCGCAGCAGTCTTCCAAGAACCAGGCAGCACGCTGGTTAGTGAGTTAGGAAAATGGGAAATTTAATAGAGGTGAAAATGAGGCACTTGGGAGAAGAACGGAGCAATCTGGTAAACATCTGAAATGTCTCTGCCCAAGGGCTAGGACTGTAAGGGCTAAACAGGAAGAATATAAAGCCTTAGTACATATACCAAGCTATGAGTTAATCAGCTTCCCAGACACATGGAAAAGAGAAAGTAGGAACAGCAGAAAAAGGATTAATTGGCTGTGAAACATCAGGGAATTGATAGGTTGAGTCAAGGAAAAAGGAATACAGGCCAGCAAGCACTGACTTAGAGATTAGAGCAGAGGTGCAATGATGAGATCTCCTAAGGCAGGGAGAAGAATAGAACAAAAGAAAAACACTACAAGTGTGTGAGGACCTCATTATGCCTTAAAATGAGAAATTAATTGTTTTTTGAAAGTTCAAGCAGCAGCAGACTAGGAATGAGAAGAGAATAATACCAAAGCATGTGTGGATGAAATCAGAAGGGTCTTGACAAAGAATGAACTAGAGGTGGCTGCACACACAAGGGAAGAAAAATAAATACTATAAATATTCTATAAATATGCTAGAAGGAATAAAACTGTGAAACTATGTACCACAGAAAGAGAGCACATGCAAAGGGTTGGAGTCATCATCTCCTCTTTGACTCCCCTTATCACCAAAACAGTCGGTGCTAGATAAATATAACAGAAATCACACTGATTGGGGTGTGGGAGTGGGCCAGAGAAAAGGGGTGTAAGTTAAAGAACCCTTACTCTGAGTGAATGAATTCAAACTGCTTGACCTGAGGGAATTCCCCTGCAGGTCCTCTAGTGAAAACAGTCTGTGAACAGTTAGGAATGGACTTCAAGAACTTCTCCTTATCAAGAGGGTTCTTTAGCATTGAAAAGGGCAAATAGGGTACCTTTTGTACCTATTTTTGTCTACTGTTCTTGTAAATAGAAAAAAAAAAAAAAAGAAGAGTCAGGAAATTTAAATCAGCCAGCTAAGCTGAGTCACTACAGAGAAACCTCAACAAATTATGAAACAAACAATTCAATAGCTGCTATAGGATAAGAAGGTGGTAAAAGAGAATCAACATGGATTTGTCAAGCTGATCTAATTCCTTTTTTTTATTGGCTAATTGGCTTAGAGGATAACATATGTCTTTGCTTTAGGAAAGCTTTGAATACTGTCTTTTCGTAAAGAATGAAAATAATATGGTTTATATGAAGTGTTTGTAACGAAGGTGCATATTAGCTGAGGAATTACTCATGAGAGACAGGTTTCATCTCCATGAATTTTACCTTTCTAGAAATTAGGCATCTGGAGAAGAGATGACTGAGAGAGGACCTTGTCTATCATAGACATTGGTCTATCAGTATCTGAAGGGAGGGTGTCACAGAGATGGAGCCAGGCTCTTCTTCCTGGTGCCAAGAAACAGCATGAAAGGCAAAGGGCAGAAACTGGAACACGGGAAGTTCCACCTGAACGGGAGGAAGAACTTGTTTCCTGTGAGGATGACTGAGCAATGGAACAGTTTGTATAGAGAGGTTGTGAATTCTCCTTCCCTGGAGATATTCAAAAGCCACGTGGACACTCAATCCTGAGTGATGTGCTTTAGAGGACCCTGCTTGAGCAGGGAGGTTGGACCAGATGACCTCCAGTGGTCCCTTCCAACGTTACCCATCCTGTGATTCTGTGTTTTAGTCAAATTATTCTGTACAGGGTAAATGTAGAGAAACAGGCACCTCCACAGGATCTACATCCCAAGATATTGGGAAAGGAACATTTATTGAGCTATTTCCTTGCCTTGTTAACTTCTTAGTGAAGTAAACTCTCAGATCAGACAGGACCCCTAGCTTTAAACCCACCCCAAGAAGAAATCCCACAGTCATGCTTGAAGGGCATTATTTTACTTAAATAGCTGAGAAAACACAATGGAAAATCCATTTGCTTTTTCCAGAAAATCCCATCTCTTTTTGTTGAAGTTCAGTCCCAAGTTCTTACACCTTTATTTGTGTCAACACATTTGCCAGCCTCCCCTTCACCCTTTCCAGCACAGGGCTCTGCTTAAGAGCTGCCCACACCCAATCCTGTAACCCCATCCTTTGCTCTGGCAGCCTCACTCCCCCATACAGAGAATACAGAGATCTGGAGGGCTGCATCCCAGAGGGAAATGGGATCACACCAGGCATTCTCACTGGTGGCTGACATCCAGGTGGGTGCCAAGAGCCCTGGAGCAGGGAGCTCACACTGAAGCCACTGTGCCAGATGGCCTGAGTGCTCTCAGTTGTAAGAGCTGCTTTGTACTTTTTAGCTTTACTGATGCGGAGAGAACATTTTGAACTGTCTAAGCCTTCTAACCTTGTATCATTGGCACAGGAACAGCAGCAGCACACTGTTGAACATAATAACAAGAGGGAAAGAGCTGTGGAATTAAATAAGAATTTAAATCTTAGGGTTTGCAGCTCAGAGCTAGAAGCTTTAGCTGTGTTATTTCCAGGAATTGCTTGAGTCATGTTGGAGAATAATGGATAAGATTAATTCCTTCGTGACTATGGCTGAATAAATTATTTGCCAATAATGATTTGACTTCTCCTAGCTGCTTTTTCTAACATCTATGATGCATCCTGGATGTGTGTGCTGGGTATGGTGCACTGGTCCTTGGTATCTGGCAGTGAATTTATTCCCCAAAGATAATTTTTCAATGGGATTTACCCGAGAGCAACAGAATGCAGGATTTGATAATTTAGAACGATTCATTTTTCACCTCATCAAGTAGTAAGATAGAAGAGAGAGGGAAGGTTATTTCACTCTGCACAACAACCCCCTTTTCTTCAAAGCTGCCACCGAGCCAGGAGCAGGGCCCATGGAGGGACAGGACAGATGTTGCTTGGCAACTCCATGCCACTGATGGGAAGAGCTCTGCAGGCTGAGCATCGCAGAGGGACACAGGGAGAGTGAGACAGAGGCCCACCAGGATGCTTGTTTGTGTCTGGCCCTGTTAGAAATGACACCACTCGTGCCCTGGTAGTTGCTGTAGACGGCAGACAACAAAGTCTATTCTTTTGGGCGGGAGAGTAATTGCAGGTCGTAAATGCTGAAGTGTCTCCTGCCCACTCCCCAGGCACAAAGGGGCTTTAGATCTATTAATATCCTGAAGGTCACTGAATTCTTCCTGGTTTAGCTAGCTGTGAGCAGACCTTAAAATGGCTCAGAGGCGCTGCTGCTTGGTTAAACACCCACAGGGAAGCAAAAAAAAGCCTATTGTCCTTTGCAGCATCACGCAGCTACCTTGCCACTTGTCACAAGTGTCAGGGGGTAGTGGTGGTGCAGCCCTGACAGTCTGAGAATGCCAGAGAACTCAAATTTGCAGCGAGGCTGCAGGTTGTTAAAACTCTGGGCAGCAGAGTTTTCAGAGGCAGTATTCCTTCATCAAGTTTTGTCACTATTGAAGGATCGTAAATTAAATGAAACTAGATTGGTCTTGCAAAGCAAACCCCCTGTGGCTCATATGTTAGCACACTCTGCCAAAATCTGAGCTGCTTTCAGCTGCAACTCCAGCAACACCTCCCTTTGTGTAGCTACACAGAGAGCACTGTTTGGTTTATCAGGCCTAATGCTGGAAGGAGAATCAAAAGATCCTTAGCAGACTTCATAGGGAGTTTAGTAGAAATGGGATTTTGGGTGCAAAAGAATATTCTGTTTGAAGCTTGAAGTTCTGCTTCCCACAGTATGATTCTGGGGAGAATAAAATGCTCACTTTACTCTGAGTTTGTGCAGTCTTACACTTTTCAGCAAGCCCTAAAATTTTGGGCTGAGAAGGGATGTTTGCAGAGAGCTGGCTTATCCTAACAGCCTGCAATTGCAACAATCCAAGAATTTTGTTTATGGAAAGTGCCCAGACTGTAGTAACACTGCAGGTGTTATCAAAAATCACTACATGCCTTTCAAAGTTTTGAACAACCTGTGTAGATAACACATGTGAAATATCCTCTCTTGTTCAGCATTAGAGGGGATTTTTGAGTAGCATAATGTCTTGGGTGTTTCTAAGTAAAAGAAGCTAACAATTTCTAATGTGTATTAAAAATTGGATTTTTTCTTTTTCAAACTGGCTTCTGCACCTTACCATCTGCTGGAGTAGGTGGAATAGCCCTTCATTTTTGGAAGGGCTGCTTATTTTCTTCTCCAAGTTGCAGCTCTTCTACCCAAATATGAGGTCTCCTCATTGCCTTGCTACTTAGGCACAAGCTTTAATATGTTAAACAGTTTAATCCAGGTGTGATTCCTTCTGGCCTTCATTTTTTCATGCTATTATGGAACTTTCACTGGATCACAGGCTGTTGCTACTTGTGGCTACATGTGGCACTGCCTTAAAAACCCATGGAAAATTTCAGCTTCTGACTACCACTAAATACACCATTGATTGTCTTCATTTTATTTAAATAAGTGAGTGCTTCATGAATTAGTCTTTCTCCCTTTTTTATGTTTTTTGTTTTTTGGGGGTTTTTTGTTTGTTTTTTTGTTTGTTTTTTTTTTTGTCTGATTTTGGTTTTTGGGTTGTTTTGTTTTGTTTTTGTGGTTTTTTTAAAATTTAATTGAGGCTTTATCTTTGCAAACATTTTTTCCTTTTTTCACTGCCTCTTCTTTCAGACTAATGGAAACAATTACATGTTATTTCCCAAGGAGAGTTTCTTCACCCTGTGGCACACTCAGCCTTCTTCTGGTCTTCTTCAGGTTTTGTGCTGCTCCGCTTCCTTTCCCATTTTCCATTTTTCCCCTTCCTTCACAAAGATGCACCAGGGAACAAAGACCCCAGAAAAGCTTTGGTTTGGGCTCTTGTGTGGAACACTTGCCCCACTGATTGCAGGGCTTGGGTCCTGCCTGAGGAGAGCAGACAAGGATGTCCCTATTGCATGGAGGGCAGGGATTACAGAAAAGCATCCTTTTTTCAGCATTTGAGGTCACACTTCCCCTCTCTCACACGTGTCTGTATCTCTATAGATGAGCCACTCCATGATCTCTATCCCTGGCAGCTCCACTGGGATCCACCCAGGCAGGTGGCCCTGGCTGTCCCTGTGCCCTGTGGGTGCCACCCTGCTGCTGACTCAGCTGGCTTTCAGCCTCCAGTTCACATCCTACGTGCAGCATTCATAGAGACCAGCCAGAGGAAGCTGGGATTTAGATTTCACTCATGTTTCTAATTCCTTTGGTTTCCAGTAGCTTCTCCCCTCGAGGCATTTCTCCTGAAGGCCTGGCTCACTCTTGCTTTCCTTTCACTGATGCTCACAGGCAGGGCCAAAAGAAGGCAGCAGAGGAAGCCACAGCTTCTCCTTGCCAGCCTGCCTTGCCAACACCTCTGGGGGCAGAGGACCAGCTCCTGCATGGCAGAGTTATTATACCTTATTTTTAAAAATTGCCTTTGATTAAAATGTAAGGGTCCCATCTTTTCGTTGTCAATAATGTGAGCTGCAGGCTATGGGCCTTTGAAGTGTTTCCTCTTGGCTCATCTCCATGTTCTTTCTTATTTTCCCCTCATTTGTCCTTTTATTTCTTTTTTTTCTTTCTTTTTTTTTTTTTTTTTTTTTTTTTTTTTATTTTTATTTTTTTTAATTTTNTTTTTTTCCTCTCTTAATTTCAATTCTCTCAATTATCTGCCCTTTCCAGCTCAGGGTGAGATTTGTTAATTTTCACATCCTGGCTGGTACTCTCCAGCTCCCTGCCAGCTTCTGCACGGGCAGCCAGTCACAGGAGCAAGCAAACAGGCAGCACATCTCTCTCCTGGGCTGCCTTGACCCTGCTTGGCTGCTCCAGGGGGGAAGAGGAGGGAATTGCACTTTTACCTTGCCAGAATGGCTCACCCCCTTTGCAGGAGCATCACTCAGCAAGGCACAACTGAACACTCTGCTGTGTTTAATTAAGGAGATCCAGAATTATTTTATTTGTGATCTCAGGCCTTTATAGGCTGATGGACTCCTTCCCATCCCCTAACCCCAAGGGCAGAATTTTGTTTCCCAGCCTGAGTGGAATAAAAGGACACCAGGCTGAACCTTGATGTCCCCTGAGCTATTTCCACCTGTATTAACAACACCTGATTGCTAGTTTGGGTGGGTTCAAAGAAGAAATAATAAACTTTAAAACTTATTTCTCTCTCCTCTGCTCAGAGTTGTGGTCTGGGCAGTGGAAATGACTGGAACGTTCATCTCTTGGTTGCTTAAGGATTCCCAAAAGTTGAGAAAAGATGTAAAATGGCCAAGTGCCTTGAGCAAGGTGGGGCTACAGATCAGTTGGAGAAAATGCAGCTCCCCTGGATGAAAGCCCAGGGCCCAGGGGACAATTGTGAGATTTTCCTGTGGGCTGTCCTTCATAGGTGTCATACACAGGGCAAAATTTCATTACATTCCTGCAGCCATCTTAACCTTTGTCATACTTAATCCCTAGTTTCTTCTCCCATAAAAGCACAGGTGAATGCTTATAAGTAGCTTCTCTTTATCCCTCTCATGAAAGACTGCCTGCATGAGGTTTCTGTCTGTCTTTAAGGAGGAAGAAGTTGCTCCAGATATGGACAATCTCTCAGCTCAGGTGCTTGCCCCAGTTACAGGTATAAATCTGGCTTGAACCCTTCACTGCTGGGCCAGCAAAACTGCTCAGGGAGGGAAAACAAAACAAAATAAAAATAAAATTGAGGGTTAAAACTAAGGATTAATAGCGAGTTAACTAATGTTTTGGATTTCAGTGTTGTTTAGATAGACCCTGCCCCTGAGCATCCAGGGATATTTCCCCTGATCTGCATTGACTTAGGATACTAAACCATCCACACATTGCTCCTTGCTGGAGTTTGGCTTCAGCATCGGGATGCAGAGAATCTGAAGTGCTCCAAGAACTTCTTCCTGCCTTATCCAAGCATCCTATAGAATGTTGTCATTCTCTTCCTTGTTTCCCTTCCCTTTTTCCTCTCAAGCACAAGCATGGTTTTCTCTTAGAGGATGGTTCTTTCTCCCAAGCATAATTTTTGGAGTCTTCCTTTTGTGTTCTTCAGGTTGGAAGTTCTCTTAATCTTTTTTTTCCATAGAAAAAGAACTACTAATTGATGGAACTGATTCTGAAGTGACTGAAATGAATCCTCCAGCCTTACATCTATCTTCTCATGCCTCAAGCAAGAACACATCAGAGAGCTCCAAAACTGTTCAGTGATGCATCTCTAGCATGTTTGTTTTGGAATTGGAAGCTGAGATTTCCATGTACCATGTTCTGTGTGGCAATGCTTTAATTGCTGCCCTGTAGCCACTGCACAGAAGCTCATACAGATCCATGTTAATGGGGATGCTGGAGTCCAGCTGGATCTGGTTTCTGGGGCACAGATATCAGCACAGGAAGGCATGGGACAGTGGGATGGTGGCAGCTCACCCAGCCCAGGAGGGGACTTGATGCACACAAAGATCTCTGTTCCCTCAGGAAGAGCAATTCCAAATTCAGCCTTCTTCTTAAATTACTGGGGTTTAATGAGTCACTGAGCAATGATAACTGATCAGGACCTTCATCCCCAGGTCATGTCAAATGGGAAATAGGATGGGTGGAGCTGAAACCTCTGCTGCTAACATCCACTAACTTCTATAGCTATGGTGAGTGGATTGTGTATCTCTGGCTTCAAAGTGACACAGAGCAGAGAAGACATGAATTGTATCCAGTCTGCATCTGGCTGGATGTGTCTGAACTCCATTCAGCCTCCTGCTCAAACCCATGGGCCACCACAGGGCTGCACTTTCCTGCAGGTCTGGGGTGAGTGGTGCCAGCAATGGTGTTAAAAATCTGCCCAAGCTCAGCACAGCCCATTGGGACTCTTGGAGTTTTCTTCATCAGACCTCTGTCTTTTTTTCTTCCAGAAAAGGGAGGGTGATGAACATGACACTTTGGTTGCCGTGGGAACACAGCATGATGTTTGTGTTAGCTGTGCTCCTTCCTGCAGCCAGAGCTGCTGCCTCCAGAGGTGGCTGTGACCAGCTCTGGTGGCCCCTGGCCAGGTCTTGCCCAGACTCTTGGGTTTGGGGGATTAGCCCCCCTTGTGCTATGACAGGAAGGTCTGAAGTGACGAGTCACTGGAAATTAGGGAGACCTGTCTGAGTGTTGGGTGGGAAATTGATGAGTCCTGGTTGAAACTTCTGCTGTAAAATCTTGCTGAAAATCACGGGGAGGTCCCCAGGGACCCAGAGACCACGAGACTGCTCCTGCATTGGGAGTAGCTTGAGATTTTTTGGAGTCAGGGGGGGAAATAGAGCCCTGAATTCTTCTTGAAACTTTGCTGCAGTGCACCTCTAACATCCCAGGGAGTGTGTGAGGGGCCACAGCATTTCTACCAACCCCCTTCTACCTGCAGGTTTTTATATATTCCTCACCCCTCTCCTGTCCACCCTCAGGGCTTTCCTGAGCCTCAGCTTGGCAATAATCAGGAAGCACTTTCATGCTGTTACAAAGCCATTTGGAGCTTTCAGGAAGACAATTTGGGAGAGACTACTCATTGTCACTGCTATTTTTCTCCTTTCACAGACTTCCCCTTGTATCCCTACCTAATACCATTTTATCAGGGACGGAAACATATTTGTAAAGCTCTCACAGAAGAAAGTTTTACTGGAGCTAAGGGAGAGGGTGAGGATGCAATCCTGCTTAAAAGACAGGTGAAAAGCACAGTCAGTCTGTCTCACTAATGTGATGATTTGAATGGGGATCAGAAAGGGTGGGAGCTCTCAGGAGGAGATAAAGGGAGCCCAGTAAAAAACAGCTGAGATGATGCTGGAGGAAAGGAAAAAGGTGAAGATGAAGGCTGTGTTGTGAGTAATATGGATACTCTTAGGGTCTATGGGAAAGAGTGAAAAATACCACCAAGGGAATCCAGCCAGGTGGTTATAAACAATGATAAAATAGACTTTAGAGGAACAGCTTGCAGCATGGTAAGTGTTAGTCTTTAAGACCTGTCAGAAGTTTGGTAGGGAGTAGCAAAATCTGCAGAAATAGATTAGGAATGTGAAGCTTGTTGCTAGAAAAGAAAATTTCTTTTCTGACTGTCATAAATCTTTGCCTTTTCACCACTTTAGCTGCTTCCTGCATTCCCTAAGCAGGCTTAGCGTTCATACATGGCCAGAGGGTTTCAATTTGAGCTCCAAATAATAATAATAAATTCCATAAAGTGATTCCATGTGGAGAGGGGAGATAATAGTGCCTTATGTTTACACAGTGGGTTCCATGAGCCTTTGGGTTGGCAGGCTGAGGTGCAGATCCTCACCTGCTGCTGAAGTGCAGCACATTCTGGGGTGACACTGCACCTGCTCTGCAGGGACTGCACCAGGGCAGGGCAGGGGAAATTGCCCAGGATGAAGCTGCTGAGTGCAAACTGGGTAAAGAAAGGAGGTGCATTTCTCCATGCTGGATTTCAGCCAGGATGCTGAAGTTAAACACCTGGTTAATTAATAAAAAGAACTGCTGCAGCACCATGCTCTGGAAACCCATGCTGGGACACTGGAATCCCTGCTGCTTGTGAAGATGAAAATGGCTCTTCCATTACAGCTTCACTGCCACGAGTCCCAGGACTTTGCTGAAATTGGCTTGGTTGAGTCATGAATGGCAGCTGCTGTTTTTCCTGATGAAAAGGCTTTCCCAGCTGCAAGCCAGCCCAGTCTGCCTCTACAGAGGGCTCAGTGCCTGTCCTACCCACATCAAGGTATGTCATTTTGTTTCATCTGGTGTAGGAGAGAAGGAGCTGTATAATAGCTCCACTGAGATCTCATCCTTTATGTCTGGATCACTGAGAGGTCTCATCCTTTATGTTTAGCAGGAGGATCATGTGTTCGGGAAGGGCAGAGAGAAGAGCAGGTCTGTTGTCACCTCTCTCCCTGTGTTTGACTGGGGATGCCTCATTCCTGGCTCCATGTGGAAAGGTCATCACAGCTTCTCTGTCCAAGGATTGGCTCCCTACCAAGGAGCACTGGGGCTTGGTTCTCGTGGGTGATAAGAATCTCTCTGCTGAGAGCCAGCTCTGTTGGGGTGGGAGGACCTGGTGATGCTGGCCAGTGTAATTTCTGGTGGGAATTATGTTATTAAAAGCATCTTTTACTTACACGTTTTGGCTTACTGGAAACAAAGTCTATCTTTGGGTTTGCAGCACTAGAATCCCTGGAAAATTTCCCCTCTGCTTCTACTGCCTCTGTCCATAGAAGTTGTTCCTTACTCTGCTTCACCTGGCTGACACAGGGATTGTCCCTGTATTGAGGCTTTTAGTTCTGGTGTTCCAAGTGTGAAGGTCCATGCTCAGCAATGTGTTGGTTTTCTGCAGAGACAGACAGAGCTGTGGCTTTTCCCTTACAGTATCACTGTCCAGCTGAGCTGTTCCACCACATCAACTGCTCTGACCTCTGGCTGCTCCATTTGCTCCCCTATTTCAGTTGTTACAGAAATATACAATCATCTTGAAATCTCACTGTAGTCAAATATCTTCTCTTTTTAATGTTATCTACAAAAGCACAATGTTATTAGAATTAGCTCCGCTTGCCAAGCAGATGAGCACCACCTTGTTTGCAGAGAGTTCCCTGTCACAGGCATGGGGTTTTATCCTGCAAATCTCTGCTGGGGACATGGAATACTCTGAAAACATGAGCTGAGGCTTTGACTTCCCATCAAACTTTGAATCAAATCCAGGGTAAAGGGAAGGACCTTGACATGCTTCCTGTATCGGGACTTGTGGGAATTCCTTTCACCTGGTTTGCACAAGGGAGAGGTTTAACACTTGAAATCCATTTTAAAGGAAGGACTCAATGCTTTTCCTTGCACTACCTTGGACCCATGCCCTCTTCTCAGGCTGAACAGCTGAGTGTGTGTACAGGGGCCTCAGTGACAAAGTTCCAGGAAGAGGAAAATCGAGGTCTGCCCCTCCTGTGTTGGCAGGAGGAGGCACTGCTGTCAGTGACTGTGAAGCAATTGAGCTGCATGTCCTGGCTGGAATCCAGCTGAACTGGGTGTAGGATACAACCTTCAATTACATGCCCTTGGAAGTGATCTCTGGGTTGTCCTTCTGCTTGTTCACAGATGACTGTGCTGATGTGGAGCAGGAGAGGGCTTGAAATGGTGAACTGGGGAGATGTCTGTGGGGGTGGCTGGGGTCTTCCCTGTTTGAAAATGGAAGGCAAGTGGAATTTTGTTTTCCTTAAAGAGGAGAATTGGCTACATTTAGTTCCTGACTTTTAGAGGTGCTGAAGGAGCACTGGTGTGCTTTGCTGAGTTGTGGAATGCACAACAATCTCCCCTGTCTCCTTTTGACCTGGTTAAACCAGTGATGGTTGAATTGAGTTAAGATGGAAGAATATGATGCTTTTGTCTTCCATCTTGATCTTTTAGGTTTTCCACCATCATCTTTTTGAATGCTTAACAAACCCAAAACCTCCTGCTTCCCAGGGACCATCTGGCTGGGCTATATCTATAAAGTCCTGTAGCTCTACCAAGTTCAGGGTCATTAAATTATTCCAAACAAACCTTTCTCCTGTGATTTCAACTGGATACAAAAATGACCTTTACTTCCTGCCTGAAGCTCTCTAATTGACAGTGTTGGTGGGACACCTGTTGTCCACTGAGGCTCCTGTTGGTCTCCCAGCATCAAGGCACAGCTCTTTCCTTTAGTTCTGCAGGCAACAAAGCACTCCTGCAGTCCTCCCATATGTCTCATATACTGAGTTTTCTACCTCTGAGAAAATCTCCACATCCCCAGTGTGGGGGATATGGATATATATCATTTTCATGAGGACTTTGGTTTGTGTAGCCTTCAGTTGAATTTTTGCTCTGTGAGGTTTTTTCTGGTTTGTTTTGTTTTTTCCCTTTTCTGATTCCATCCCTTTGCTCCTAATCCCACCACCTGGTATGGCTCACGCTGCAGAATCTCTCTGCCTCCTCAGTGTATACGCCCTTCAAATATTTGTAGACATTTATCACTTCCCCCTCTCTGCTTAGTCATCTCTCTGCCAAGCTAGACATATTTAGTTCTTCTAATCTTTCCTTGCAAGTGAGTCCCTCCAGCACTCATAATTCATTTTTCCTTGCTCTTCTTGGTATATTTTCCAGTTTGTCAGTACTTTAAGAATTTCTTATTTTGTGCTGGTTTAATATGAGCAGACATGAGGAAAAAAAATGGAGAAGAAAAGCTTCCTGAGGACAGAAGGGTTTTTTTGGCTCCAAGTCACTAGGAATAGATAAGAGTGGGTAGTTCTGGGAATTCCTGCTGCAAGTTCTGGGTGGGTGTCTGGGACACAGAAGAGTGGCCCCCTCTCCTTTTCTGAATTTCTCTGTTCCCCATCCCTGAAACATGTAACAAATTATATCAATAATATTTTGGCTGATTTGTTTCTGGAGTTCTCCTCTTAAAAGAGACTTGGCTCAACTTCCCATTCCCTGTGTCTCTGTCAGGCTAAGGGCTTTGCCTAGGAGGGATTTTCTTCCAGTGGGCTGTGGGGTGCAAGTGCTTCAGAGGTAGTGGGTGCATCCTAGCAGTGCTGAATTTCTATTTTTCAGCTTTGTTCTTCTCAAATACTGGCAGGCATGGTGCCAAAGGATCAGCAGAGACCAGCCAGCTCCTTTTTATCTCAGGAAGATTTTTCCCCTTCTGGACATTTGTTTCTGCTGTGTCCAAGCTATATAAAAAGGAATATAATTTCAAATGGGTCCTAGGAGCCCAGATGGACTTTTTTTCCTTTAAATAACCAACTCAACAAATTCCTTATATAGAACCTTGTTAATTAAAGCCATATCCCAGGAGGATAGGCTGGAGATGCTGTTCAGTCTCCACCTCTCATACTGAACTCCAGGGTGGTTTTTGAGGCATTCCTGGTATCTCACACTGATGGCAATTTGTGCTGTCTGAGATTATGTGACGTGAGCAGAATTGAAAGCAAAGATGGGGAGCAGCAAGTGTTCCTTCACTCATTAACTGCAGCAAGGTCTGCAGCTTTGCTGTCTGCATTAAGGGCTTTTTTAATATTCCCCATCACCATCTAGTGACCTGCAAGGGAGCAGCAGTTTATCTAGCCAAGAGATTCTGTCAAATTTGCTACATTGAGATAGGTAGCAGTAACAAAATGCTTCCAAAACCAGGATAAGATACATAGCAAACTTGCACTGTCTGCCTACCTTTACATGGTGCAATCTAGATTTCAGCTGCTAATGCAAAACCAATGTGTTTTTTACACAGGAGGAATGAAAAGACTCTGCTTTCCTTCCTTATATATCACCACCTTCCCACCCAGACTAGATACTTATCAAGCATCTGTCTTCTGTTTTGATTGTGTCCTGAGAACATTGAGTTTAAGTGGAAATGTGCTGGCTGGGCAGGAAATATTTCTCCATTGTGCATGAAGGATGTTTGGCTCTCTTAAGCCAAGCTACAGAAGGAAAGGGAAAGCAGAGCAAACAGAAATAGTGTTGGTTGGATATGGGAATGCAATTCATTCTTTTCATCCAGCCCATGTCATGCCACCAGCATGCTGGTGCTTCTGTATCATCATAAAATATAGAAACAAGGAGCCCCAAACTTCTTGAGCAAAGAGTAAAAGCTGCTGTTGCTTTGACAGTGGATTGACTTTCCCAGCTGCTTGTGGGAGCAGCCTTGGAGAGTCACACTGAGCAATGCATTACAGATCTACACACTGGATATCAAAACAGAGAGAGAGGGCATTTGCTGTCACTCACAGGGTGCCTTTCACCCTTCTGGTTGTAAGAGCATTCAGAAGAATTAAACAATGGCTCTTTGTCTAGAAAAAGAAAACATTGCATCTATCAGAAGCTTAGGCAGGAGTGGCAAAATCATTGGGAAGAATGGCTAGGAAGAAAAGCAAGAGGCATTTTTACCAGCCCATCCTCAGATAAAGTTGTTACGGGCCCTGATTTTTGAAACAGCACCATGTCATCTACTTTAGCACCTTCAAACTGCTGATTAGCATCATCATCCCACTGCAGCCCGGGCTGGCCAGCTGCTGCCTTTGATGCAGTTGCAAACGAGCTTGTCTTTCCCAGAGGAACTGACAGTCGTGCTGGCTTCAGTTTGTCCTGCTCGTGTACTGTAATTCACATTTAGAAAGAGGGTGGGGTGGGGTTTTTTTTCTGTTTGTGTTTCTGCTTTATAAGAATACGTAGTTGCTTAAGATCCATGTGGTTGACAAAGTGTTTTGCAAACAAACTGTACATGGGAATCACTTTGTTCGCTGCTGAAACGCAAAGCAATAATTTTTATTGTGGAATCTCGAGAGACAGATGTGGTTCAGCACAGCATAACTTTAAGGATTCAGCTGACTAGAGGTGGGATTACTACCACATTCAAAGCAAAGCATACATTCAAAAGCTTTGAGCTGAGGTTTATTCTATGCAAATATTTGACAAGTGGCCTCTCATTTAAGCACAAATAAAAGTATTGAAGCTTGCACTATTTATAGCTGTTGGCAAAAGAAAATTGTTTCTAAACAAGTGTCTGTGAAGTATAATGGTTATTTCTCCCCGTCATAAGTTCCTTTGTTATCTTGCTTGCCCCATTGGCTCTTATAAAGAAAAGTATGTGGGAATTTTATTTATTCAGTCCCTCCTTTAATGTTTTCTGAACTTCTAATCTTTAGTGAGAATTTTTATGTCTTTTTGCCTGAAATCAGCTCTGTATCAGTTAAAGTTCTTTGAGTCTAAATAACTAACACGAGGGCAGATCAGGTTTTTCCTTGCTCCTGCTCCCCAGGTGTTCCTGAGCAGAGATGTTCAACCCCTGGCCTCATTTCCATTCATTGTAATGGAGTGATAACAAAACGCATGGCCGACTTCTCTAATTAGTCTCGTGTTCCTCAAGGTCTTTTGTTGTTGCCTGATATTATTTCTTAGAGTTTAGCTTTCTTGGGCTTTGTTGGTATTTCCCTAAACACCCCTAATAGTTCTCCCCATCTTCCAAATTATCTCTTTGGGCATGAACTGATATATTGCAAACAAAGCAATGCAATATTCATCATTAATTGATCATGATCTCTCCTGGTTTTGTTGTTGCTGTTGGGTTTTATTTTAATTCCCACTCTGTTAAGGGTTTAATTTTATTCAATACCCTAACTTTTAAATTTTTATTAAACTATAATGCAGATATATATTCAGTGCAGCATTCATGAGTTTTTTTGTGGGTTGTTGATCTCATTTTAATTAAAATAGGGAAAACATAGAAAGGAAATTAAAATAAGAATAAAAATAAACCATTAGTTGTCCCACAGTTCTACTGGGAGGAAAATGTAGAGGAAAGGGATTTTACCTTTAAATGCAGTGTATCATTCTTCTGCTCTCCAATAACCATTAGAAAAATGAAGAAAAAGGACCTGTGTGTGTAGAGGATGGAAATCTGCAGTTCTTCTCCTCACACTGAGAATCAGCCTCCCAGGAGGCTCTGTCTCAGACCGGGTTTGTTCACGGGAAGGCTTATTATGTGAAATTGTGTAAAACGGTGAGGAGGGGTATTAGGAGATAATCAGAGTCCTCCAGCACTAATTACCTGTGCTCTATAGAAATCCCTATCTCCATTCAGATCCTTTTTAAAGGAACATCTCAGAGGAAACAAATGAAGTCTGGTTCTGCAAGTGCCAATTGAGATGGCAGAGAACAGGGAAGTCGTGGATTAAAGCAAGCGGCTTTTCGAGACATACCGTAATATTTGACTTGGTTCTTCCTGCCCTCTCTTCTTCTTTTTGCATTCATGCACTGAAACATAACAAGAAATCTCTGCATTTCTCATGCCTCCTTTATTCTGAAATCTCTAGGTGCTTTGCAGATATTAACTGTAAAATTTCACAGTTATCTACCCATCTATCCAATCTCTCTCAAAGCATTTAAGTTTTCCCAGCACAATTTAGAGGGATAGCAATGAACAGAGTATAATAGATATCAAAACAGTTTTCAGCAAAAGCAAATCATTTAATCTATTAGAAAATGATGAAGGACTCATGATTTAGCATTGGAAGGAAGTCAGGACAACAGCTGTCAGGGGAAGGGTGAGTGCTGTTTGACCAATACCCAATGATAACATTCAGGATCAAGATTATTAGTATTTTTTTTTTAATCAAAGGCATTGAAGTTTGCAAATAATCACGTTTGTAATTTGCTTTGCAAATTTGGAGGGAGAGAATAAGGAAATCTTGGGGGTAAAGTAGTGAGATCTTGAAAGAGAACATTCCGGAACAATAAAGCTAAAGAACATTTTCCTACCCAGCAGGAGGGAAGAATAAAAGCAATTTGAATCAGTGTTAACCTTTAAATCAGAAATATCACTTGGTGCATGTTTGTACTTGAGGATTCTCTATCACTGCTGCTGATTATGGGACCCAACTACACCAGAGATACACATACAAAGTACTCAATTTAAGCGAGCACAGATAAGAGGCAGGTCTTGCCACTTTGATTCATGCCACCAATAATTCCAAGCAGAGGACACCCAGAGTACAGTGCTCCTGTATGAGCATGGAGAGGTACAGCCTGCTCCCATATGTATGGGGGAGGGTTAATGCTCTGCAGAAAATCTCTCTGTCATTAGGGACACCCACATGGGTCTGTCAGTGGTTTTGGAGTCAAGTTTGTCTTATACTCAATGTCATCTCTTGGTGTGGAGTGAATAGAAGAACTTCCCTCACGGAAGGGAATAGGAGGACAGCAGGGCCTTATTCCAGTGCTTGGCTATCTCCATTTTCAGTTAATGTCAGTGAGTCTTGAGTATTATTTACCACAAAACCCAAATTAGGGCAGTTTTACTCCAAATATTTCCTGATATTTCTGACTAGCAGACTGGTCTAACCCATGGATGTTAGCACATTAATTTGCTTTGCATTCCATAACTTCTGTCTTAACTGAGCATGGATATTTGGCATATGCTTCTGCCAAGAGGGCTTGGTATTTACAGTATTAATATGTAGTCAGATCCAGCTGTTTGGAAATTCACCCATGAACAAAGTCTGATCAAATAGCAATGACACAATGCCACTGCCTGCTATACTTTGCTTCTCTGCTCTTTGTCCTTGCATTTCCTTCAAATTGAAAGTACATTGCATTCAATGCCTACCAGCTAAAATCCTCCTCACCAGGGCAAATTCAGATATCTGTCAGAGGTCAAGAGGCAAATGAGGAATCTTCTCAATAAAATTAAGGCAAAGTATTAAAAAGTATCAAGAGTTCATTCAGTAAATCTTCAAAATAATCTTCATTTCAAATCTTAGACGAGCAGAGCAGCAGTGTCATTTCTGTCTGTAAATTCACCACTGTGATGTTCATTATCTGATTATCTCTAGCTACAACCTTCCTAGTGCTAATGCACATTGTCTTCCTGAGTCCTGAATTAGTGAAATGTGTCTGACACTGAATTTGCAGGTAATTGCTATGGCTCCCCTCAATGAAATGTCTCTTAGGACACTCTTGGAAATTAAATGTTCCTTCTCGAGCCATTATTTGCTGACTCCGTCCCTATCTTATTAAATAATTATCAAGTAAAAATGTGTAATTTAAAATGTGCATGTCATGTTTAGGTAATGAAAGAACCAGGCATTCTCAGTGGATTAATGAAAGCAAAATATTGCCTCATATTCTCTCAAATAAGCCACTTCCCAAGGTCCTCTTAGGACCTAATCAGAACTGACCAACCATCTTTGCATAGGATGCCTCTTGGTGCTGCTTTGAGGTGTCTGTCTTGAGTCCTTACAACTCCCATGGAGGAGCCATGAGGCTGAGTGATGCCCTTGGAGTGTTATGAGCCTTGACTGAAGGATTTGAACTTTGATGATCCTCGTGGGTCTCTTCCAACTCAAGATATTCTATGGTACTGTGGTTTGGATTTGTGTCACACTGGGAAGTTTTGTTCATGGTGGTAAATTGAAGCCCTGCAGATACTGCTTGAAAGTACAGAGCCTACATTTCCAATATTTAAAATATCTTGTGGTCTATAAAGTTCATCCCACTACAATTCTCAAAATGTTTACAATGAACCATAAATATTCATAGCAGTGTGATTTCAGTGGAGTTACCAGAGATTTAAACAGCCATAAGCAAGACCATAATCTAGTCCTTTGTCCTTTCACTAAAGGATTTTATAAGGTAGGGATCAAATCTGAAGATCTTTATTCAGTGATAGTTAAACCAGACAAATTAAAAATTCTTCTACTGCAATCAGACTTTGGCACAAGTTGAATATGAAATATATTAATTTTCTTCTTAAAATAAATTCCCTTGTTTTTGTTCATAATTTGTTTGGTTTAACTTCAGTTCCTTCTCCTTCCTCAGCTCAATGACACTTTGATGGCTCAGTCTTCATTTTAATAGTCATAGCTTGAAGAAATTGAATATGACTAAGGAAGAAATAGAGGAGTCTGTTTCTCATATCTCTGCTTGGGAAGGGCTGTGCCTGATATCAGCTATGTGCCTCTTAAAGTAGGATGTTTTTTATTCTCCAGCAACTCTATCTTCTAGAAATAAACACTTATTTGTATAAGCTGAAACAAAACCTATATTTCAGCATCTTATCTATGTTTGTAAATTCTAGGAAACAGTCATCACTTAGATGTTTGGGGTTTTTTGTTCCTTCAACCAAAACATCCCTTGATTTGTTTTATTGCTTATGGAAGTGCTTGTTTCTAGCAAAGAAGTTATTTTGTCTGCTTGGATTCTGCTATAAATACAAAGGCAAAAGTTGTTATCATCCGCAGAAGCAAATGTGGAGTGGAAATCCATTATCGTGGTAGCCTGGCACCCCTCCGTGGGAAACATATTCAACAAGAAAGCATGTCATCTCCCATGTTTGGGTTCTCTAGTTTGTTGGGAAAATAAAAGCCATGGAAAGTGTAAATGGGAAACTTGATCTCTATTTCAGCTGGCATTATTTCTTACAAGAGCAAGGGGAAAGCTTTTTTCTTAGTATACTGTTGGCTGTTCTTTAATGTGGTTTTCTTTTCTTTTGGTTTTTGTGTTTTTCACACTTGCTCATGTTGTGAGAGCTGTTCCTCTGTGGCTGTACTGCTCTAGCAGTCAGAGCCATTTTTTTTTATTCCTGCCTTATGCTGGTGGATTCATGTTGTGTAAAAGGTTAGTAAATTGATCCTTCAAACAAATATTCTGGTATTTCCATGTTCATATGTGGAGTCCTGTCACAGACATCACCAAAGTTGGTGGCCTTGTAGTCATTAATAGATTTTGACAATGAACACATCTATTGTTTATCTACAAAGAAAACCATAACAGATTAAGTTACTTAAGAGATGATGTGGATGCTTGTACTTCATATTTGCTTTCATGGTGAGTATTTTGCAAATAAAAGCTCAGGTTCACTTGTCTTCTGGAATATATATATTTACATATGCATACAAGTATGTGTGTAGGTATAGAGAGGGGGGAAAATACAGAAATCAAAGCATGTAAACACTTGCCTTCTAAATCGCTTCCTCCAGGGATTATGAAGTGCATTCATTTTGTGGAATAGTTTGTTTTGAAGAATTCAGTGAAGGAATCCACTGTGAAAAAGCCTAGTCCTCATTAATGCAAGGGGGAAGAGAATCTACAGTGGAAAGAATGAGGACATCAAAATATATCAATATATCAAAATTTACACGGAGCTTTAGTGCTAGAGCTGGGAACGACCTGCCCACTGCAAAACTTGATCTTTCCATGGTCTGAAGGATTGCAGTAAATGAACATTTGTCTGAGTTAGTTAGTGACAGGAGGAAAATGTATTTGTTCTTGTACTCCACGGAGTGATCTACTGTTTGTAAGCAGATTGTAAGTGAGGAGCTGTAGAACAGCATTTCTGGCTTTTTGCTTCACTTAATCACGGAACAGAGCAGACCCTGAGGCCCTGTGCAAATTTTAGGACCCATGAAAACTAAACAGTGAGTGAACGTAAATTAACCGGTCCTCTCGGGGATTAAAAAGACAGGCTCATTATTTTGTTTTTCATTCTGCTAAAAGGGCCAGTTTCCAGAAAGAATTGTAATAAAAAGAAATTATAGCTCTGTCTGAGGTAATTTTCTACCAGTTGCAATACCTGATTGGTCTCCAAATGTTAGGGAGCATCATTCAGCCTGGAGCACGAGGTATTCCAAGGATTACTCCACAGATCCATCACCCTTGCTTGGGTCCTCTACCAACAACATTAATCTGGCTGGTATAAGAAGGTGGAGTATAGAAAGGCCAGGGGAAGGTTTCCAAATGTCTGATATACATTATACTTCAGAAAATGTATTGAACATCTGTGTACAATATACGTGGTGATAGAAAAACCTTCTTTTCTAAAATATTTCAAAATTGGCCATTTTCCCTGTTACTTTAAATATATAGTGTGTACTTGTTTGACACAATATTCTGAATATGTTCTCCCATATTCAAAGTGTAATAAGTAAGATTCATCACAGGAAAAGAAACATTTCCCACATTAGCAATGCTAATGAATAAATTATGTGGCATTCCTGCATTGCCTGCTATTATTATTTGATCTTTGCAGTTTAACTAGCAGGCAGAATTGCTTCTAACTGAATTTTTGTGCATGCAGCTAAGGTTCCTGGGCTCCCTAATAGCTGTTTGGAGACCAATCTTGAAGGAGCTAGAGTATTGCTGTGGCTCAGAATGGGCAGGTGCCTGTGCTAGCACAGTATTGCAATCAGCTTGACTGGTTCCTGCAATGTTCTTTTCACTGGAGTTGGCTCAGGGTCAACAGGGTGAGACAGTGGATTGTTCTGCATTTATAAATATTATGAGCCACAGAACAATGCAGCTGTGGCTGATGATTCTGTGTCCACACTGTGGATATTTCAAGGGGTTTCCCTAAGGCAGCTCTAGTCAGGCTTTGCAGAGTGAATACTTGGTAGTGGTCACGGCATTTAAATGGTCCTGGAGGTATCTTCAAGTTAAGCATCATCCAGAAGGAATCTGGTTAACACACCCCAAAGAAACTCAGCTAAGATCACTCCAAAATGTGAGTCAAAATACAGTAAAGTGGGAACAGTCTGGAGATTCAAGTTCAGGTTGGATGGGGCTCTGAGCAACATGATCTAGTTCTATGTCTCTGCTCACTGCAGTGGGGGTTGGATTGGATGACCTTTAAAGGTCCCTTCCAACCCAAATCATTCCATGATTCCATGCTTTTTGAAATGACAGTCCTGATTGGAAAAAAAAAAAAAAAAAGAAGGTAGGTGGATCAACTGTTTAATAGAAGAATTGTTTCATCACTTGTTTAAAGAGGAATAAGGTTACCACCACTACCTTAAAAGCAGTCAGTGCAGTGACTGGTGAGCAGGGAGGTGGAGCTGCAGAGAGCACTCCTGTTTTGACACTCAGTACTGCTTGTTTTCCTCATCCTTGTTTGTGTGGACAAGGGGATGTTCCCAAAAGCAGGGTGGTCAATTAAACATGCCCCAGTTACAGTAAATGCAAAAAGGTTCTTTGTTTAATTATTGCCTTCTTAAATTAAATAGTGTAGGCACTTATTCAACTGGGTGGGCACAATAGGAGGCAATGGCACTTTGCAACAATTGTCCTAATGAAGGATGATGAGTTTCATTCAAGGTAGTGGGATTTACTATGGACACTGGGGTCTCTGCCAGCACATCCTATTACAGGATCAGGACCCTCAACAATAAATGGTTCACATTCTTGGAACTAATGTCTCTAATGGGAATAACAGAAGTGGAGATAATAATAATGTATTACCTCGACCACAGGAGTGCATTGAAGGATTAATTGAATAATGGACTAAATTTATCTCTGATGCAACTCTGCTGATCTGATCAGCAGGATTTTACCTTCACGTTAATAAAATACATGAAAAAATAATCCTTGCAATTCTCATTTTGCTATTATTATTATTAATGATTGTCTTATAAAACCAGAATGCAATTTAGCAGTCTGGTTTGCTTCAGATAAAAAATTTGAAGTCTTAGTTGGAAGCTACCCCAAACTTTTGTCTAAAATGCTGATTAACAACCTCAAGGGAATGAGCTTCCTTGCAAGATTTCAACACTGCTGCTTCGTTTTGGGCAAGGCAGAAACAGCGTAAGAACAAGACTTTCCTAAGGATTTATTTTCTCTATGTCATGTCAGCAAAAATGTAATACAGGAAACTTAACAAAAATGTGTTTTCTACAGCAATCATGTAAATGTCTTATAAACGTATACTGTCACCTTTCTTCCTATGGAATTGTGCCTGAATCCATCCAGTTTCTCATTTCTCTTTGATTATTCACAAAAACATGTTACTTGAAATTTATACCTGATACTATGAGAAAGTGGTTTTAGGAATAAGCCAATGAAGGAACACAGCATCTGCCACCTCTTTAACCCGTGCCAGTGTCGGAAATGACTGGTTGACATTCCATGACTCTTCTAGGGATCTGTAAGGACAGCCAAATTTGGTCTTTTGAATTTTCAAAGTGGTATTTTTGGAGCTGAAGAGCAGTTTAAGCTTACTTCCTTTTTTCTTACTTTAGTTTGGGGTGCCTTGATGGTTTTCCATAAATGTCTGCAGAATTCCTGCTTTTTCTCTTAGGTTATCAGTTGTCACCATTTGAGCCCTACTGACATTTTTCAGTGCTCAGGTTAACCTGAGGTGTTGGTGCACTGCAATCTGTACATTGGCAGGGAGAATAAAAACACAGGCAGAAATTACAGGATCTTGTTTCAGAGAATAGATGATTGCTGAGGGCCACAGAAAGTTTCTCTTGGAAGATTTTTGCAGCAGAGGCTGATAGGGTCTAGAAAAGTGAATGTTGTTGGCACCGTCACTCTATGGTTTCCTGTAGTACTTACAAGTGAAAGTGCTGAGAAAATTATCTGTTGCTTAAACATCTTCTGGAATAAGAACAAAACCTCATTTCCTTCAACACTCCAGTGCCTGGTTTTGCTTTAATTGGGCAGGCCAAAGGAAGCATGGCCAGTTCACTATGGTGGATTGGGGAAGCAGCCACACGATGTGTGTCCCACAGTGAGGATGGATATGCTCAGGAGGTGGCAGATCAAAATGTTTTAATCCAATTCATCCATCTGCAAAACTCAGGCTGTGAAGGTCACGTATGTTGGCATTGTGTCCATCTGTGCCTGACCTAGAATTGACCCTCTAGTTTATGTAAGAAATGAAAGAGAGAAGGAGCTGGAGAAGGGGAGAAAGGAACAGTTCTGTGATTGGAAACAGCAAACACTGAGTGAAGGGAAGGTAAATCCTGTTTCCCCAGCTGTATCCATTCATTAGAGATCAGTAATGGGAACTTTATCAGCTGTCAGTTCGGAACTGCTGCAGTAAATAGACCTGAAATCTCCATGAGATGTTCAAGAGAAACAAACAATAATAACCAACACTTTCCTTTGAGCCTTCCCCATAACCAGGCAGGGGTGGGAAGATGCAGTTAAATTCTTCTGCTCACTGCCCAACAAACAAGGTCACAGAGAAATAGTGTGAAAATGACAATTGCACACAGGAAACATTGTCTTGGCTCCAATCAGGCTCCTCATGCAGAACTTACACAGTATCAAATCCAGGTCTTGCACAGCATGAAACACCTTGCTAACAGTTATGTTTCCCAGATCATTGTATTTTAATGTACAGGGATGTCTAAATTTCTAAATTCAGGCATTATTAGCAAAGCTTTTTTAAAAAAATAGTTTCACTGACACTTGGCATGCAAATATGTGTATTAGACCAGTAATTCTTTTTTTAGGTTTTGTTTTGTTTGGGTTTTTTTAAGGTTTTTTTTTTTCTGGAGGAGAGGGTGGTGTTTGTTTTTAGCTTTGTTTTTTTTTGCAAATTTCCTAGACCATTGGGATTTCCTATGTTTTTTTGCAGACTTCTGCTGGGAACAGGGACATTCCTTAAATCACAGTACCATGGGTTGCTAGTCTTGTTACCTGGGCAAAAGTCTCCTGCAGCCAGGAAATTGGAAGGAACTGCTAGATTATTTAAGTTTGCTCTGGGCTAACTATAGGGAGGGGACTTCGACATGAATAAGCTTTAAGCTGACAGGGAGTGGGATCTCCTGAGCATCCAAGTTTTAGCTTTGAAAGTATTGTTGAAAATAGCAAATATTTCAGCCCTGAGTGTGCTACAGCAATTTACTCTGTGTCCTTCCTCCTGTCCCAGGTGTGAGCAGAAGGGCTGTGAGTGTGTCTTCCTTTTGTGAGACTGCTCTGCGTAATGCTGAAGTCAAATAGGTACAAGTGGGAATGATGTGCATGTCTCAACACCACTTTAATGTGATTTAAGCCATTATGCATGATCCATAAACCCTTGGGCATATAGCCCTCATTTAAAATTCCTGCTTACCTTTTTTTACAAGGGCTTCTCCAGAGCACAAGCTCCTTAGGTCCTATTTCACCCGTTTGTAGGATGTGTATTAAAAGAAAACACAACATTAACAGCTTCTCTGAGCATTTTGCTGCTCATTCCAGTGCCCAAGGTCAGCCTGCCAAGGCACTTCCTCTGTGCCTGCCTCTATCCCTGTGCATTTAACAAATTCACTCAAGGAATTTGCATTTCAGGCTCAGCAGGTCAAGAATCTGCCCTGAAAGACCAAGTTCTTCTTGGTCTTAGAGACATGTATGTGTATTGTTGTGCTTGGTTTAGCAGCTGTTGCTTGTTGGTTTTGCTGAGAGCTGATGGAGTCATGGCCCTGGACAGAGCTGGAGTGAATCCCAGGGGCTGCTTGCTGCTGGCAGGGGTCTGGGGACAGCAGGTCCTTGCATGGTCTCAAAGCTGGAGAAGACAGAACCTTTGGCCCTGGTGGCCATGCTGTTGCACCTATGGCATGTGGTGCAGAGAACAGGCATGCTGGGGAAAAAAAAAAAAATCATGCATTGTTGTGGTTTAAAGGTGAAGCTTGCAAGTATCTTTTTCTTCAGGTGAAACCCTGGAAGGGGAGAATATCACTAGCAGAGAAGAGCAGAAAATATTTTATTGTATTGTTACCTTGGCTTTCTGGCAGGCCCTAGCCAAAATTTTGCCACCTATGGCTGAGCATTACATTCCCAGCTTATTCTTCATTTTAATCTCCTGCCAATAGAGGCAGGGAATGAACTCTAAGTAGAGCATTTAATTGCCATCAGATGTGTGCTCATTTCTCTGTGTGCCACACACTCCCACCACAACCTCTGTCTAATCACTGAGTTTCTCTAGATTCTATACTGAGTCTGCTAAGGTTTTTTTGAGTTACCAAGTGTCTGTTTAATGTAAATATGTCTAGGCCTCAAAATTAAGGGAAATTCATCTCAAAGAGATCCTTGAGGCACAACTGGTACATACGTCAATAACAGATACGTATTTTTACAGGCAATCTGGACATTAGGGTTTATTATATGCCAACAATGTATCAACGACTATAACTAACTGTTTATAAGGCAGTGAAAAGCCCCAGGATATTTCAGATTTGGCTTTGAGCCATAGTTTGTCTCCTACCAGAAAAGAAAATGTAAAAAACCCCCGAAAACAGGGAAGGAAATCAGCCTGTAAATATTTTCTGAGCAGTCTGAGCAAGATGAACCAGACAATTTTGTTTTATCCACTGGCTCAGCATTGGAATATGGTGGTGTTGCCAGAGATCTTGTTGCTACCTTTATGCTAGCAGTTGTTTATTGTATATAGTGGTGTTATTAATTCGTTGTTGCATTCATGAGGGTTTAACAGCACAGCAGTGACAGTGTAGGATGCTATAAAAGATCTCCAGGGCCCTGTGAAAGAACAGGGGTAGGCAGCAGTGGTAGTGTTGTTACAAAGGATAAAACAATTGTTCTTCCTTGGGTCTTCCCCAGAGGACTCCAGCAGGGACACAGCCAGCCAATAACAAATTTTAAAAAGGTTTCTTCAAGCACTCAATATGTTCATAAGTCCATGCACTCTAATGCAGTTAGGAAGTCTCATATGATCAATGCATTGTGTGTGCAGATGGTGACAGTAAATGTACAGGAGAGCTGTGGAAAAAGATTAAATAAATGTTATCAATGTGATTCCAGTGGTGATAATGGGAAATGAGACCAAAAATATTACAAAGAAACAGTGACGTGAAATCATTTGGGGAGGGGAGTGATTACAAAGGAAACAGTTCTAATTTAGAGAACTAATTATCATATAGGCTTCACAGCATCCAGAAAGGAACCTGGAAGCCATTAGCAATACACCCCATGGTTTTGCTCAAGTAGGGGATTAATGGCACTGGGTCCATAAAGGCAGCAGCAGTAATGAATCTCCAGTCCTTAAACAGCAATGATCTCCATGACAGATATTTCAGAGAACTGCATTGTCAACCCTCCTATGACTGTCTTTTGCTCATTTCTAATATTGTCTTGGAGAATAAAATTGAGATTTCCTTTGCAGCTCTGTATGTAGCTTTTCCTTATCGTGGCCAAATGAGGAAATGTTTTATGGATAGTTATGATGGATCCAAGACCTCTCATCACGGGAATGAGGTAATGCTGCTTAAGAGTCCTTGAAATTCCGTGTAATGATACTTTGGAGCACAGAGCAGTCCTTTTCTGATAGAGACTGGTCACAAATCTGCCCTGTCCCTGTGGCAGAATATTTCATAGATTCAAGGGTTTCACTTTTTTGTCACTTCTTTAGAAGAGAATGTGACAACCTGGTTCAGGCTTGGCCATGGCTGGCAAGGCACTGGGTGAGTGTGGAGGTGTCTCTGGGAGGTTTTTCCTCTCCCAGCCTGGCTGCAGTGAAGCAGAGAGTGCTGCTCTGTCCTGGCTGTGACCCCCAGTGGGTTGGAATGAGCCTCCTGGGCTGTCCCTCTCACACTTCCACCAGCACTAAACTTCACTAAATATACCATGTGTGGGTGCCACTCATGATAAACAGACTCTCTGATTTAATCTGCTTTGAATTGCATTTGCTTATGATTACCTGAGCAGCCCTTGCTTATGCTGGCTTTCCCAGTCTGTTATTCGCAGATGTCTCCGAATAGAAAAGCTTCCTTTCCAGTTTAATGTGCTTAAATTTTATAAATAAACTTCTCAGGGAGCTGGTTACTTATTGTTCTTGTTCCTGTATCAAAGTGTGTTGCTCTTCCTTTGTAATGTACTCCTACACCCCTTGATATCTGCTTTCTGCAGTTTTTAAACCAACCTTTTAAACCCAAGCTGACTTGTGGGGTTGGAAACAAGCTCGTGGGAACAAAACAGAGGCAGTGAATAGTTTAATCCACAATGAACCTTCCTGTCACATTTTTGTGTGATTTAGAGGAAAACATTTTGGTTGAAAAAGGCTGTGTTGTTTGTACTGTAATAGTCTAAGGATCTAGATAAGACATTTATTAGACAAACTGATATAGAGAAGAACAGAGACACAAGTGCCAGACTGGAGAGCTAAGTATAATTTGAGAAATCATCAGAGTTTTGTTAGAGGGATGAGTAATACCATCTCTGTGGGAAAATGCAGTTGGCAGAGGAGAGAGTGTTAGCAGAGGAAGAGAAAGGTGAAGAGGTAATTATCTCCTAGGAGAATGGCACAGAGAGAAACACGCTTGGCTCAGGCAGCCTGGGGAGAGAGAGAGAATATCACACACTGTAAAACCAACACCACAGTTGGTATTTAGGGGTTCTGGAGGATAAAAAGAACTGCCATCCCTAAGAAAAACATAAAAAAACCCAAATCTAAAACCATACAAAAACATATTACTAAAGAGGGTTTTTACCTAAAGAGGAGGCTCTTCTATTGAAGGAAGTTGCATTTTTAAGTAGATTTCAGACCTAAATGCTGTGGAAAAAAAAGTTTGGATTGATGAAGAAAACCTCCTGTGACTGTCATGTACTTTGCTGCTCTGCAGCTCATGTGGAAATTCATTGAGTAATTGCAAGTGGAAATACATCTTGTCTTGCTTTAAAAAAGCCATTCTTCTTGATCTCAAAATTAAGTTGGTCAGGAAAAGGCCAGAAAACTACCCAGACTGTCCTCATCTCAGCAGTGCTACTTAATGACATTTTAAGCACTTCAAGCTACATTATCCTATGTGGAAGAGCAGCTCTGTGTCTCAAATCTCAGTTTAGGACATGAGAACAAGTTTAAATCTCTCTTGTTCCAGGCTTCCTGTCTGGCTTTCAGATGGGATTTGTTGTTCTCTCATTTTAGCTGTCAGGTCTGAGCTCTGAGGTGGGTGGGATGGATCTCCCTCTGGAGAGCCTGATTTCTGGCTGTTGACAGCAGGAGGAGCTTGTAAAAGAGAATTTCAGCGTATTTTGTTAAACTGTTATTTGGCTCAATAGATGAGAGCAGTCCCAATCTTTGTGGATTGTCTACACTTATTTATTTTTCCTTAATTGCTTTTTCTTCCTTATAAAGGAAGTGCAATACAGAACTTCCTTATGGTAAAGAAATAAATGTATTGAAGTTTGTAGCGTAACAAGATGCTATCCTAAGATGTGCACCATATGTAACTTAGAAAGATGGATCTTTGTTTATGGTGGGAGTGTTTCTGTTCCAGAATGATTCCTCTTTCTTAAATCTCTTTTTCTGCTGTTGCTCACAAAAGCACAAACTCTCACACTGCAAACGATGCAGAAATCATCCCCCTTTTCCCCTTCTCTCTTAATTGTTATGTTCACACTTTAGATGAAGTGTCTGAGTGGAGGGTTTAATTTAGATTTAATAGGATAATTATTGCATGACAAATTAATGCCAAACAATTATTAAGTACATCTCTACTGAGGCTTCTGGAGTTTGTAATAGGATAGCTATCAGCTACCTGGTGGTTCAACTTCAAGAAGTCTGCTCCTAATAATCACAGCATTTATTTAACATACAATTTAAATACTGCTTTAGGTATAGTATTGTCAGAAAATAACAATTCTCCTGACACCTGAAAACTGGTAATGCCATTTTTTTACCGAGGAGTTTTAGGATGGCCCTAAGGGATGGAGATGGGATTATTGCTGGTGTTATCAGCACTGTCTGCACTACATCTTTGGAAACAATTATTAAAGCCCCAGATCCTCACTTGTGCATTCCATATCATCTGCAGTCAATGGAATTGCTCCAGGGTAAAATTGATTGCAAAGAGTGAAGAAAAGGGTCCTGGTTTGTTAATATGGTCTTTGTTGGACTAGGTCTGCAATTAATTTGGGGTGCTGCAAGGTATTCCTTTAAACAAAATTACTTGGAACTGTGTGAAATTACTTTAACACTGAGAGTCAACTTCTATATAAACTATTATTTAAGTAACTATATTTCTATTAAAGTGTCCCCTCAGAACTTCCTAATAGAAATGGAGGGGATGTCCATGAGTGTCCTGGGTGTTGGAGTTCTGGAACCTTGCTCTGGCAGGTTGTATCTCCTACAACTGCAAACAAATCGTGCTTTCCTCTCCCCCCATGCTGAGGATGAGAAGATAAGAAGTGTTGTCCTTCTCGTGGACACAGCTCTTCTCTTCCCTGTCTGGAAGAAGAAATTCCTGTTCCTGTGGAATGTTCCAAAGGAGTCATCTTGGGAAGGTTGTGGGTGCCCTGATGTACCCAATACAGATATTTACAGGAAATCAGCAGTGGTTGATGATTATTATCTCATAAAACCACTGCTGGAGTAGGTGGGGCTAGAGGAGATTGCAGAAATGGCAGCTATCTTCTACTGGTCTTAGGCTAAAAATTCCTGCCATGCTTCATCTAAACTGTGCCATAACTTCTTGACCTTCAAAACATTCTGCAAAGTTCTTGTTTGGGTGGTTGGGGATTTGCTTTTTGCCTTTTCCAAAGGGTTGGGATGAGGTGAGTGACAGGAGGATAGTTTTGTTTGCAGCTGTGATGTTCATTTTATGGCTGCAAACCTTCGCTGGTTATCAGCACTCTGGATAGTGAAACTGGCTGCCAGCCTGTCATTACATTTCGATTAGTGCTTTTAAAGACAGCTCCAAAAAAAAAGTGCCCAGAGCTGCTATTTATTTATTTACAATGGGCTTACATTTGTAAAAGAATAAATAACATGCCTTCCCATGAGCTGAGAAAAGGAGTTTATTGCAAGGCACTCAGGGTAAATACAACAGGAAGACATTTGGACCAAAATTACCTCTCTCCCTGCAATGCAATGTGAATGTATTGCTCTGTATGTCTTTGTATACATGTGCAAGAAACCGAAGAAAAGGTTGTCATGAGAGCTTGCCCCCTTTCCTGCCTGTTGCCCCTTGTTGCTTTTAAAAACAGCAGGAGAGCATTTCCTCTCGTCACACTGGGTGGCTTGTCCCATCTTGGGAAGCAGCCAGCTTCTGATATGGCACTTGAGATTGATCAGAGATTTGGAATAAATACCCCAATAGAAGCTTGAAATCTTGTTTTTGTGGTGAGGGCAGTATTTGTGTCCTCTGGGGCTGCTTGGAGTACCTGTAGGACATGAACTAGATTTGAACTTGGCTGTTTGCAGATTAATCTCTCCCTATAAAGATTCCTTTTTAGATCCCATTATTTATGAGAGAAGATTGTTCTTCCCCTCCTCCTCCCCACCCCTCTCCCAGGCTTCAAATCTTATTGCTGTGCCATCTAGTTTAATCTAACCCACAGCAATTAATGTCCTTGAATGGCAGTGTTTAAACAGCAAACAATTTCATCCTGCAAATGGTAGTTTGCTGTCTGGAATATGAACAGATCTTTAGCAGTTACATCAGACTATATTTCCCCATGGCAGTAGTAAAAACCTGCCGTATTTTGCTGCTACCTGTAGCAAACCCTACCTGTGACACAAACATTATTCACACAGCTGTTTAAGGAATTGCCAAAATCTCATTTTCTGGTGTCGGATGCTTGGCTTTATGTTCCTGCTGTCACTGCCTCAGCACAGAGCAGTGCTGGGGGTGATTCCTAATCCCCCATCGCCAAGAAGGTGTGGGTCATGTCGAGGGAAATCCGAGCTGCTGGGAGGCACATGGAAATCAGCATGGGCTGCCTTTTCACTTGGGGCTTTGGTCCCTCCCTGGGAGGAGAAGGGTCGGTGATTTCAGTCTTTGCTTTGTCAGTAGAGGTCCCCAGTCCAGCATCGCTGCTGTTCGGGGTGTTTTTATCTTGAGCACCTGCCTGAGGTGGTGCTGGGCTGTGCTCCCTGGCAGCTCCTCAATCACAGCAGGAATCATTCTGCAGAGCACCCGTCAGCTCTAATCAACCCAGCCTGCTCCGAGCCAGCATTCCCATTTATTGCATTGTACCTGGAGCTCCCAAGCCTTTTCCCTCCAGGAACTTCTAGGAATGAATCTTTAAAGACTCACAGCACCTTGCCTTCAGATGTTAATCCTTCAGCTAATGTAAACACGGGGAAAAGGCTGATTTGGAGGAATGAGGCTCCAGCTGCTTCTGCTGGCAGGAGAGGCTGAGAGCCCTTACAGACAGTGCTGTTCTGGGGAAAACTGATGGAAGAAACACTAGTGTTTCCTGATGTCTCTTAAAGCACAGGATCTGAATCCCAAAATGGTAAATGCAGTGGAGGAGTAGTAATTATGAGCCCCAAGCAAATGAATCTATTTAGTGTGAGGCTGTGATTTCCTCTGAGAAAGCCCTTGAGAAGTGCTGATGCCTTCAGAAGCTTGATTCCAGTGAAAAGCTGAAGCTGAAGCTCTCAGAGAGAGATTGCCTGAAGTTCATGGGTAGGGGATCTTAGGACATGGAGCCTCCATTATCCAGATTAACAGTTAACATTTTCCTACATCAGATTAAAATATATAGGCTCATTTATTATTTATTATCTTACTCAGCTGCTATTTCAACTGCTGCCACATCTGATAAGACCAGCAGAGCCTCCCAGGGGGCTTTTATCACAGAGGCAGATGATACCCATATTGCTGGAGATAGATAGGAAGGCAGATGAATAATCTTTCATGGTCTGTCATTCAGGCTAGTGAAACTGTGGCTGATATCTCAGGGTAGTCTCCTCAACAGAAAAAGGCTCATTTTCTCTCCTCTGCAATCACCTTTTACTACTGCTGAGGCAAAATAGACACAAAAGGGAAATGTTTAAACACTCCATAAAATCTTTTTTGCGTGTTTTCAAACTAACCAATCATCTGAAATTGGAAAGCAGAGTTACTTTATTCAATAAATACATAGATGAAGCAAATAGTCTGATTTGAAGTCATACCACATGCTTGTAGCATGTTCAGCTTCAGAATTAAAAAAGAAAAACCCAGCAGAAGGCTCCTTTAAAAATTATTGATGATACCCTTTCTGTGACACATAAGGCCAAATGTATTTTTACACTCTTTTATTTGCTCCCTGTATATGGCTTGTCTTCACAGAAATCTACACTCACCCATGAATATCTGTAAAAATGACTGAGGAGATATTTCCTTTAGGGTACTGAATGGCCAGTAAGGTGTAGGGTCTTGTGTGCTGCTGTTTATTTCTTGACAAATCGTCATACTGCAACAGCTAAGCTTTTTTTTAAAATTTAATCTGTGTGGGCCAACCACATTGCATTGCATTCTTAGGAATCACTTTAAAATTTGTAAATTTTAAAAATTGTAAAATCTGCAATTCTGAAGGGTTATACAGCATTATATGAGCAGTCAAGGGAGTTCCTCTGCTGGTGCCAGTTTCCTAATTCAAATGCTAGAGGGACCAAGCTTGGCTAACGCTTTACTTGACTAAATACTCACAAGAAAGGAGGAATTGGTGGCAAAATTCTCCAACACACATACTGCTGTGAGGAGCATATTAAAAAACATGCACAGGAGTATGGAGCTTTGGCAAATGAACATCCAGTGATTAGCCTCATTTTTATATGGTTATAAATAATTAACACTTCAGAACAATGGTTGACTGCAAAAGCCAGTCAATAGCATTTTCTTTTCCAAAAGGTCAGGTGGATCAAAAAATAAAAAGGGAGGAAAACAGCACTAAAGCAACACTTCTGGGTTCTTACAAATAAATTGGTGGGGAAGGGGCTGGATTTACATAGCTGCTCTGCCTAAATTGGGATGTAGGCTTGAATTCCTGTGAAACCATCACAGGGCTGGCTGGCTGTGCATCTTTCCTCAGGGTTTCCCTGTGTAGGGACAGGGTTGGGACCATGTGTGGTTCCCTGGGTAGGAATGCAGGGGCTCATCAAGGCTGTGCTGCCCTGGCCACGCTGTGGCTCTGGCTCCTCATTTCTTCCCAGGGCCACCTGGCTCTGCAGAAATGCTCTGGATGCTCACTGCTGTGCCACAGTGGGAAGCCACGGCTCTGCCAGTCCTGAAAGCTGCTGAACTTTGAAACCTGGCAGCACACACCTGGTCACAGCGCCAGAAGCTCAGCCACTTAATGCCTCTCCACGCCACTGAGCACCATAATTCCCATCCTAATTATGACCTGGTCATTGTGCAGAGAAGGAAAGCATGGCCAGACTCAGTCCAGTTGTAATCCCTTAACTGCTGCTCAAATGAGCTGTCCTTGTGCTGTCTAATGATGCCAGATTACAGCAGGCAGGGAAAAGCCAGGGAAAATTATCAATCTCTGTGTGACCTACAGGAAAGTGCTGGATGCTAAAATCCCCCCATGGGGTAACTTGGCTCACTCTGCATGGATCAGCCCCATCACTTTTAAAATATGGACAGGGCAGTCTTTGTGCTCCCCTCCTGCTGTGACCCACAGGTTTTAAGCTTCAGCAGCGTGCACAGAATGGCATGAGGGGGGAAAGCTGATGTTCCTGCTGTCCCAGGGAATTTTGAGAGCAGGGAAGGTGCAGCACAGTAACAGTGCTCTCAGGGAAAGCTGGCTGGTGCACTGGACCATCAGCACCCAGGACCTGGGTGTAATCACGGAGGGACAACTTAAATGGTGACCTCCACAGCAGTGCTTTTACAGCTTCCTCAGGGTGAGCAAAAGTAAAGCCTTTTTGAGAAAAGTGGAGCAGGACACGATTTTTATACTCAAGAATAACACATCTTATATTTTCTTTGTGAATATGAACATTTCTACCCTCCAGAAAGTACTTTCTCTCTCCCAAACTCCCTCAGCTCACATGATAGTTGGCAAAATGGGTTAAGAAGCCTAAATTTCTCTGACAGTTAAAATACAAGAACCTGAATAATTTATGCAGCTTCACCCTTGTTTAAGAGGCAAACATCAGCCAGTGTGCTGCAGCCAGAGTTCCTTGAAATCCTACCTCAGCTCTGGGTATTTTAGGTTTATTTTATTAAAGAAACACAGAAAGAGAAGTGGAGGCATATGAGAAAGCATACCCAAAATCTCTTCTTATTGAAGGTGACATGAGCTGAAATAATAATAATCCCAGCACCTGTGTTAGATGCATTAGTCATGTGTGTGTCTAAGATGTTCTTCACACTCACCAAAATCCTGCTGAAGCACTTCAGCCCATGCTGCTGAACCAGAAGAACCAAAATCTCCATTGTGCCTTGCAAATTACTCCCCAGTGGGATCTTAAATATTAATCTCTTTCAGGTTATTAATCATGTAGAAGGCAAGAAGTCTATTTAGGCCATGGAGCAGAATGAGGACTCTCCTTTGTCATCATGTCAGAGGTAGGATAAGGTGTCTTGGAGCAGTGGAAGTGGGCACCATCTCCTTGGCATCATCTCTCCTTGGCACCTCCCAGGCTGCACCTTTCAGAGTGCTGTGAGCACTGCCTGGGATGGAATAGCTGGGGGCAGAAGCAGTGCCAGAGTCAGTGCAGGAGGACACATTTCAGAACTTGCTCCTAGAGCACAGTGGAAAGCCTCATGGGGCCTGCAGTGAGGTGTGAGCCTCAGGAACCCTTGAGAGATGCTGCTTTCCCCTTCCCACCACTGCAGAGAATTACAAGCCACATCCATGTCAGACATGGGATGAGCTTGCATCATGTTCTACTCACAGCATCCCTGGAAATCTTAAAGATTAAAAATGTAGCAAACCATAAATATTTGAAATCCCCTGGAGCTGGCATATGTACTGTCTTTAAGCAGAGATTTTTGATCTGCTATCTGTGTTTTCTGCAACAGCAACATGCCTCTTGCAAAGCTTTTTGTTTGTTTGTTAGTTTGGGGGGGGGGGGTTTCTTTTTTTTCCTTCTATTTCCCTTCTCTGTCGATGGAAAATTTCACGTTGCTCTGGCACAGCAGAAGCAGAACATCACAAATTCCATTTGCCCAGCTGCCCAGACAGGAGGGCAGATTCAGCCTCTCCTGACTTCTGTGCCACCTCTTTCTGCTTTTCTTCTCATCTGGATTTTGCCTAAGTGTGTGGTGATCTGATGGCATGAGGGATGGCTCTGTAGTGAGGTCACCCTCTGCATCTGCTCAGGAACTGCTCTAAAATGAGGAGATTTCCTTTTGCTGAGCACTCAGGAGGTACAGGACAATCTGCTCTGAGCCAGAGGCTGCAGCTCCTGCACTGCTGGGCCAGCCTGCCCCAAGGTCCTTCTGAAGGATTTGGGAATCTCTTCCCAGTGTTTAATCCAAGAGATTCTGATGGTGGTGTGGTGGAAGAGGCAGTGCTTAGCTCTGCCATTGCTCAGATTAATGGAGACAAGTGGTGCATGTTGCAGCATCACTCAAAGCACTGTTTGAGTTTAAGCTGTTCTTGAACAGCCTGAGAAGACTGGCAAATGTTCCAGGGCAGGGTGGACAGTCATCTTCCTGAATATTCTCTGACTAACGCTGGGAATGTAATCAGGCTATCTCCCATGTTCTGTGCATCTGCTCTAATAAGCACTCTCCTGTCTGTTGAAGAGAACAGCCAGGAACAGCACCAAAAGAAATTCCCACTTGCATCCAAACGAGTGTTGCCTGGGGGAAGGAAGAACATATTCCTTCCTTTGACTTATAATGAGAGGGAAGAGACAAATCAGAGTTTTGCAATGAAGTAATACAATTTTTATAGCCCAGGATTCATCCAGTTATCCTGTATGATTATATCCAACATTACCCCAGGGTGTCCCAGCATTGTCCTGCAGTGATTCTCCCCCAGGAGCTGAACTCTTCAGACTTTGCCTTGCAAGATATCTCTCTGGAGCTGGAGATTGGCAGCTGTAGTAATTCTCATTAGCAGGCTCATTAGCCTTGGATATGGATCACCCTGTAGGGGGAGACAGTGGTTCTCCCTGGTAAAACATCTTTTGTGATCAAAGACAGGGAATATCTCACCCTCGTTTCCTCACAGTTAAGCTGAAATGGAATTATGTTCTTCCCGAGGCCAGGGAATAGGAGATAATAGCAAGCACTGACTTCTCCCTGATGAACTTCTTTTCCAAGCAATTTTTCAGAAGGATTTCCCACCCACTTTTGCTCTGTTGATGCTGCAGACCAACCCCTTCAGGGCATCTCAGGGTTTGGTTCTTTCTCAGTCTATTGCTATTTTTAGCCTGGTTTCCCAAGCTAAGAATCCATAATCATGTGCTCCCTCACCTTTGGTCTGGCAGGCCCACAGACCTTCTCTAATGGTCTCTGAATTAATTGACCAATTCCAGCCATTCTGGACAGCAAAAATTATGTTTCTTTGAGTAGAACAGGCAAAGGAGAGAGATCTGCATGTTTCTGTTAATGAGGGTTGCTGTGGGCATTACCTGTCCTGCTTTGGTCTAGATGGCTGCTCAGCACACACACAGACCTGACACAGACTGGTCTTTTTCTTGCTGTGAACAAGTGGCATGGGAAAGAAAAGGATGGGAATACTTCAGGGCTGAGAAAGGATTATATGTGAAGGATGCTTGTGGAGGAGAACTGGGCTCCTTGAGGCCAGCAGGGATATGGGACACTGACCCATGAGAGAAGGAGTGGTTTTTGTTTCCAAAATCTACTGCACTGCTGATGGTGATAGAAAGGATTTCTGCTGTTAGAAGATGTCCTAAGGACCTTGTTCAATGTCATTCTGGGCATCAAAGACACTAGATGTATTTTCCATTAACTCTTCCTTAGAAGAACCTAACCAGGAGAAAGGCCTCACTGCTCAACAACAGCTCAGCTCCCTTGGAGACATCTAAACTTCATCTCTTATAATTCCCAAACCTTCCTTGCAGACATCTATTGAGAAGATCTTCAAATGCTTCCTGTTTAGCCAGTAGAGCCCTGCACTTACAAGCACTGCAAACAGAGAGAGCTCTCCTCTGCAGGCCAGCAAATTGCATTGACCCACTTGCCAATGAGCAAGGAATTCCCTTTCTTGTCTCTCCTTAGAAAGCCAGAGTTGTACCTTCAAGTAAGCCTTTGTTCAACTCACATTTTTTTTAACCTTCCAACAGCTTTGTAATCAACATCCAATTTTGGCTCAGGGTTTATTTGAAGCTGCAAACCTTTTGGGGTGTGTGGGGAAGTTGTGGTATTTCAAGGGGACAAGTGTTGCTGTTTCTTTGACCTTTTGAAGTACTGCTAAGAGGAGAGGCTATGTGACTCCATCACATGGGGAGTTAATTGAAACCCTGGCTGTCTGCTCTTGGCCATTATGTCAGGCTGAATTGCATGTCATTCATCCAGAGCATCCTGAGCCCTCCCCTGATACTTCTTACCCCCATCAATTTGGAATTCCAAGATAGCAGTTGGAGGGAAGACAAAATTTTCATGTCACTGGGCAACAAATGCGATATTCATTTTGCACAGATTTATTACGTGTCTGCAAAATGTATCGCTCCCACTTCCACTACATAACAAAGCTGGCCAGCATGGATGGTGCCTCGCTGCACTCTGCACTGGTGGCTGTCACTGGGAGCAGGATTGCCAGATGTCCTGGCAGAACATCCCCTGGAAGTGGCCAAATGATCCAGCTCTGGATTGCTGGGAGTGGGTGTTGTTGAGTAACTGCAGCAGCATCAGTAGCCCTGGTGTCCCTGGTGACCAGGAGCTGCTTAAACCATGGCATTGAAATTCTGTATGGTGGTTCATAACAATGAGCTTTATTGATCCTGTCCACGCTGAGGGCCTGATCCAGCCAGGCACCTGAGCAGGGGTATTGCTCTGAGGCAGCACGTGTGTGCTTGCACTTTGCTTTGCTCCAATTTTAAATGAAAAGTACATCCTCAGTACAAATCTCATGGCTTGTGTAGAAGGGGAATTGTATTCCCCTCAGAGTGCCAATTGCAGCAAGATCTTGTCAGAGTGGTACAGAATCAGAGTACCCTGAGAGAAGAGACCTGAGCCAGCACTGAAAGGATTGAGGAACACCTGCACAATCCTTTGCAGTGTTTCTGTCAGAGTGAGGTGGAAGTGGGGAAGCAGCCCATGGGTGGTGATGATTTTCAGCTCTGGGTGATCATTTCTCATCTGCAGGACATGCTGGAGGCAACCCCATGACTGGATTCAACCAGATTGTTGTATCCAATAAACATGATTTCTGCCAGGCTCTGAGCATGGTATGGTTGAAAATGGGACTGGCACTGTCCTCAACCCATTTCTCACCTCCTTATGCAGCAGTGGAGCATCAGAAGGCCCATCCCCACTTCCCTCCCTCATTTTTTCTTTACTTACTGCCCTTTGTGGAGGTAGTTGTAGATCATTTTGGAGCACATTACAAGCCGGGAACCTTGCCTACAAGTGTGAGAAAATATTCAATTTACAGCTGGGTAGGATTTTTGTAAGGCTACATATAGCTTTTGTATGTTCCTTCAGTGGACATTTGAATTAGGTAAAGTCCATCTGGTGAACCTAACTCCTTCCACTGCAGGTTAGGGTCTGCCACTAACCACAGCTGAGAGAGGAAGAGATAAACTGTTCAGAAAACCCATTCATTTTAGGAAGACAATATTTTTGTCAATACCTGGGAGGGCAGGTGCATCCACACCTCCCTTTGTGTCCCAACCCAACGCAGTGCTGAGCACGTGGCTCTGTGCTGGCAGCAGCTGCAGAGGTGGATGTGTTTTGGTGATCTCTAATCTGAGGTGCCACAGGACACAGCAATATCTGCAACACTGACAAATGCATTTTATTCTGTTTTTCATCCCAGGCTGTTTTTTTAAATTGGAGTTGTGTTTTACAGGGATCTGTGTGTTGTGTTGTGACCGTTTCACAGGTAGAACTTGGAGATCTAATTTAAGAAATCTTAGGAAGCTGTCTATTTCCTTGGCCTCTATTTCACTCGTTGTCACACCTGCTTTGATGTATTAAGCCATCACTTGTTGTGTGCGTGCTGTTTAATCCTTTTAATTCCTTTGACTGCTAGATGTTGAAAGACAAAAAGGAATAAATAACTGGAACAAAGACTGAAACGTGCACTTGAAGCATGCTTCCTCCTCCTGAAGTTGAGATTGTTCTGCTTTTACACATAGAATTAGTCCAGTTCACTTAATCATCTTTTTTTCTAATGGGAGATGCACAAAAGGAGGGATTCTCTCAGGTGGGATTCAGCAGTTGAGGTGTCCAGGGAATCAGAGAGAGACTCTTGTCTGCCCTTAAGGTTCTTAATTTGCTTGCTAATTTAAAAAATTCAAAGCCTTCCCCCTAAAATGAAGTCAGGGTTTTGTCTTTATACCCATGGGAAAGCTGTTTTTCCTTTGGTGAGGGAAAACACTCTGGGCAACTCTTGCTTTTAATAACTTCTCCCCCTAAAAAAGAGGAAGGATCCCTAGTCCAATTAAAAAGCATCTGCACCAATGCACACAGCACAGGCAATAAACAGGAGGAGTGGAAGCACTTGTGCATCTGGAAAATATGACACAGTTGGAAACATTGGAAGCATTATGGGATGACTGGGACAAGAGGAGTTCAGCAGTGGATGGCTGAAAACTCTTCAGAAGGAATGGGCAAGGAAGGAGAGACACTGGGGTAGCCCTGTATGCCAGAAAGTGTTTTTATTGTCTGGGGCTTAATGGTGGGACAATAAGATGGAGAGGGAATGCCAACAAGGCAGGAATCCTGGTGGGAGTCTGTTATAAATCACCCAACCAGGATAAAGAGAGAGAGTAAATATTCTATAAGCAGCTAGAAGAAAGGTTTGCCCACAAAAATGGTTGGCTCTCCATCCCTGGAGGTATTTATAAGATGTCTAGAGGTGGCAGCTGGGGACATGGGTTAGTGGTGGATTTGGCAGTGCTTGTTAATGGTTGGACTTGCTGCCCTAGAGGTCTTTTCCAGCCTAAATGAATATGATTCCATGAATACTGACCAGAGACACTGTCTTAACCAAGTGTCAGAGGCATTTACAATTCAGCCTCCAGCTGGGAGGTGACCATGCTCTGACCCTTGCCCTCACAAACATTTACTGAGGCTTCCTGGCCTGCCCAGGCTGGAATAACATGCTGTAATTAAAGTGAATTTGTGCTATGCCATACAGATTGAGGAGCTGAGGACAGAATAGGCTCAAAACTCAGAAAGACGAATGAAGTTTTCTCATCCCAAGGGTTCTGTTGATCAGCAAGATTTACTGTTTGCTGTTAAGAATCTGAAGTCAATAATCATCAGGCAATAACACACTGATAATGAAACTTGCTGCCTGCATGTGCCTTGTGCTGGTTTTGCCCCATTTCTGATCTGCAGAGCCCCAGGTACCCTGGCAGGGCGATGTGCACTGCTGCAGCTCCCTGCATTTCTGTCCTGAAAATGGAAAGGGATTATTTTTGTATGCTTTTGAATGTGTGAACATTTCTAATTTTCTTGCCTGCTCCTGGGGCTTTAGCTTTGTTAACATTTTGGTAATGAAGCTATGCCTTAAAAAAACCTTTTCACAAAAAAAAAAAAAAAGCATTCAAGCAATCAGTTCAGAGCAACCAAAGTCCTGTGGCTTCAGAGTTACTACGTTGCCTTGTTCATTTTTTCCATTTAATGGCATTGCCTCCCCTGCTCACCTCACACGCTCACTTCAGTGGGAATAGTCAAGTGGGAGCTCCAAAATTCAAATTATATTGGATGTGTTCTTTTGTTCCTTTTGAAGAGAGGTATAAAAGGCCAGGCTGTGAAAATTTAAGATTGCATTTTTGTTGTACTTAGGAATGTATTTATTACCTCATGTCCTAATCTCTCTGTTGCCTTACTTTGTGCCCACCTATAGAAAGGATCATAGTCTGTCACAGCAGTGAGGGGAGGGAATCCATTTTCTCTCCTGTGCTTTGAGAAGGATGAGTGTCAGACCACTTCTTGAAGAGGAACAGCTGTAACCCAAGATCCCAGGGAGTCAGGGGCAGGATGGTCTGGGAGATGCTCCCAGCTCTTCCCAGGAGCAGCAATCATGTCCCAGCTTTGCATGGGGCTGTCCTGGATCATTGCAACAAATACAGGACCCAGCAGCACCTTTAAGACACTGGCAGAGCCCCATCAGGGCCACATCCATCCTTTGACTCCATTGCCATGTGGCTGGGCATGGCAAACCTTAGGATTGTGTCCAGGAGGTTAAAACTGAGGCTCTTTCAGCTGAGCTTGCAGTTCAGTCTTCCAGCTGGTCTCACAGTCCTTCTCATGCATCATCATCCCTCCAACATAACCCTGCCCAAACAGTGAGAACCAGGATTTGTTTTTTAAATTTACACACTCAAAACCTGCTTTTGCAAGTTCTTCTCAATGGGGGCCAGGATCCTTCTCAGGTACATGCACAACCCAGAATTCTGCTAGATAAGCCCATCCCCCTGATTCTCATGGTATTTTTGCTTTTCTTATGCTGGTATTTTAATTCAAAGTGAAAGGTACAACTAATGCAAAGTACTGTTCCTGCAAAGGATTCAATAACCTGGATGTCAGACATGGAGAACTGATCCATATATCATTCTATGGGCTAAGTCTGACTCTAGGGGTAAATATTTAATCTTTTTCATTTGTTTAGTGATAATTTAATAGACAAATGACAATGCCAGAGAAATAACATCATCTTTGGTATTAGAAAGAGTTGTTGCAATCTGTTTAGTAAAGACATAAACATTTTTAATTAATAAAGTGTTCTTCAAAAATGCATTATTTACTGGTTTGAATAGTAATGAGAAAACAATTTATCCTATTTAATGAACCATTTTAAAACATTTTTTTGACAGAGAGAGCAACAGACTGTTCCCTTTGGCATTTTCTTCTTCTCCTGTTGGTACTTGCATATAAACCCAAACAGAGTAATATGGTGAAACAGGGTAAGACTTTCCAGAATCTGGGCCATGAAGCCAGGTTTAGCTCACCCCATTTATCTGGGGAATGCATTACTCTGTCCCAGTCCAGGTTCTATTGAAACATATTACTGAAGAAATAAGAATAGTTGACATTGTTGAAATGTCACCTCTTGGTAACCTGAGTTTATTCAGGGAACAAAATGATCTCTCAGTACAAACCTGTCCTGATAATCTCTGGAGAAATCCCTCCATAAGACTATTTAAAGGTTATCTGCAATTTGGCTGGAAAATAGAGTCAAAGCTGTTAACATGACTCTGTCTTTGTAAAATCCTGGAAAGTTCAATGTGTCTCTGAGTTGTCAAGTGCAGAGATTTTGGCCTGCTTAGAGCTATGGCAAATGCTCCTGGGAATTCTTGTCAGAATTTAGAAATGTATTGATCAGGATGAGTAAGAGGAAAAAGAATAAAAAGTCAACATGAAGCATCCTGAAACTGAAATGTAAGGATCGAGCAACAAAACATCATCAAAACTTATCAAAGACCTTTTCTGACACTAAGAATATGTTAATTAGTGCATGTTAATTCTATCAAGTGTTCCTTCACACTGTGGAGGAAAAGGTTAGATTGTTGCTGAATTGGAACTCATTATTGGATTTCTATGTCTTGTTTTTGACAAAATACGTGCACGCACAGTGGAACAAAACAGTAAAATTGAGAAAATGAGACTTTTCTTGATGCTTACAAAATACTCAGAAGCAAGTCAGCCCCAGCTGAGTGTTGAGATGGGGACAGGGGAGCCACAGGGACAATTTCCCTTATCTGGACACCTGTGTTGATGTTTTGGTTAGATCTGTTCCGTGCATCTTTCATTCTCACCTCCTGCTCGATGGGTTTGCTCTGTCTGGTGATGCTGTGGTGTGTGGGATGGGCCGTGTCAGGCAAAGCAAAGGGGAAAACTGGGCAGAAATCACGGGCAGGATGGGGCACAGGAGGAGGAGAGAGCAGAATGGACCCACACAGGTGAGCCTGGGAGATCCTTGCTTCTCCAGTGACCAGCTAAGCAGTGAGAGGACCTTTGAAAGAGATATTATAGCAGAGACACAGCCAAACTCTTCCCAGAGGTGCACAATCAATGGACAAGAGCCAGTGGGCACAAGCTGCAGCAAAAAGAATTTCTGGCTGTATATATATAAAAAAAATTGATGTGAGTTTTTTGAAGTACTGAAACAGGGGCCCAGAGAGGTGTGGCTCTGCATCCTTGGGGCTTTCAAGATTTGACTACAAAAGACCTTCAGCAGCCTGATCTTGCTTTGAAGTTAACTCTGCAGGCAGTAGCACTAGGTGACCTACAGAGATCCCTTCCAACCTAAATTATTCCACAAGTCTAAGAAAATGAGCCTTATGTTTTATGAATAGGCACTGGATGGTAGAGCAAACAAATACAACAAAGGAATGAAAAGTTATTTCTCTTTTAAAAAATTAAGCATTTCTTTTCCCTTGCCAAGATTTGGGTGAAAGATTTCCCTAGCAACACCAGAATGTATTTTTTGGCAGAGAAGGGGTGGTGCAAAAGTACTGTTCCAGCACAGTGTAGGTGCTTGGCCCATCAGCAGGTGCAGTGTGAAAAGACAGATCTCTGAACCCTAAGTTTGGCAGGTTTAAGTTTAGGAAAAAAAGAAAAGGAAACCATCTGTACCTCAAGTTCTGCTGAAACAGAGATGAGCAATGAAAGACAAAGTATCTTTAAAGCAGTCACCTGAGCTTTTTTTCTTTTCATTTGAATGTTGCCAAGGACTAAGAATAATGTTATACCAAATGTTCTTGCAAAAATGGAGAAAATAGCTGTGGTTGAGCACTATAAAGCACCTGACCAGCACTTCAAATACACCTTCTTCCCCTTCCTCCCTTGGTCAGCAGTCTCTAGGAAATGAGAAACAATCACTTTGGTGGTGTTTTCCCCAGTGGGCAGCCTTGCCTGTAAGCGATTTGTCATTTAGCACAGTTAAATGAGAGATCATGGTTTTGTTTTTCCCCCGTTAGGCGAGCTGTGATCCTGCTGCTGCTGCAGCAGAGTGTGCTCCCCTCCCTCTGCTCTCCCTGCCTGCCAAACACAAACACCAGATCTGTCTGCCCTGGAGTCCTGCTGTACTTTACAGCTTGGAATAGCCAGGGAACCATCCAGCCCCAGGAACAGCTCCAACATCAGCTGAGGAAAATTATAGCAGGAAGGAAAATGATGTGGAGCTAAGCCCAGCAGCACTGGTGCTCTGCAGTCCTGTACCATGTCTCCTCTGAAATTCCTCTTCCTCTCCTCCAGGGCTCCAGCCCTTCTCCCTCGGGAGGGGCTGGGTACTGCTGTGGGCTGGTTGCATAAGGAGCAATTGGGTCAGATTTGCAATTTGAGTGATGCCTTTTTTGAGCCTCTCAGGAGCAGTCAGCAAACCAAACTATCCCTAAATTTGGGACAGTCCCTGCAGTGATGTCTGGGACTAAGAGATAACTGCCCAGCTCTTGCTGGTGGTTTTTGTCTGTAATGAGAGGCGACACTGAGTGGGATTTATTCTCCTCTGACATGTGGTCCACGAGAGGTTCTGCATGTGAGGATAACAGAGCATACCAGAAGCAGTTTCATGTAGCACAGGGCCTCAATTAATGTTGGAAATATGAATGTCTCTAAACCTGTATGATCCTATTCTCCATTGCAAAAGGATTATTGTTACTGTTGAAGGTCTACCTGTAGACAGATACTACAGCTCTTTCCCAGCTGCTTTAGACAAATCATACACCTGTTCTCCTTATTTTCTCTTTCTGTCACCGTATGCCTGCAAATGTACAATAAATAAACAAATAAAAGAAGAATATGGCTGTTAGTCAAAAGTAAGCATCAAGGAGGTGAGAACATCTCTCTCCAGAACGACTAGTGCCTGGAAAATGAGCCTTGAGGGGGAAAAAAATGAAGGGAAGTCATGGAAATGAACAACGGGAGAATGCTACAAAATGTTGTTGCTTCTCAGTAGAATTTTACCCATCAGCTTTGACATAAGTACCATATTCCGGCTGTAAAACATAATTAGAGCAGTGAATCAGAAAGGAGCTGTCCATCGAACAGCACAGTGTGTTCTCAGCCAAGGAGAGGGATGTGAAACTCATGCAAATAAGGCTGAGTTTCCCTGCTTCCTCCTTAGGAAACTGAGTGTGACACAATCAGCAAAAAAACCCCGTTTGCAGCGAACTGCAAATTTCACACGCTGCTGCTGGGAGCCGGAATTCGCCCCCGAGCCCTGCATTGGGTGGAGGGAGCTGCCTCCCTCCATCAGCTGCTGCTCCTTGAGCTCCCCTTGCAGAATGCAACTGCTCCACTGCTCTGCTCCACGCCTCTCTTTGAGCAGAGAGCCACGGCCAAACTCAACAGATTTGGATGTGAGTTCAAAGCCTCTTCCAGGACACGGCAGAAAAACTCTTCCAGCTCGGTGGTGTGGGTTCTTCTGATGTTTGCCAGGCTTGATCCAATCATCCATCATGTTATCAACTATGCTGGCTTTGTGCGCAGAGGACTCAAAAGCTGGATCTTTTAAAGGGCCTGTTCAGAAAAAAAAAGCAGATTCTCTCTCTCATTTTGGTTTCTTCAGGGTTTTATCTGTGCTTTTTTTCCCCCTGCTATTCTACAGTCCAAGTCCACAGCATTATAGGCTATAACATTATTTAGATATTTAGTGCTGCACTCTTGATCCTCAGAGTCACATTTCTATTGTGCCACTCTCTACCAGTCTTGACCCACCAAATCTGCTTTCAGGCTGGGAAGTTCAGACACTGGGGTACACTTGGCTTATTCCCAAACACTGCCCCTCCAGAGAATTTGACACAAATGGCCTAAGTTATATTCTTCTGCAAGACAAACCTTCATTTGATCCTGGTTATTGGGAACAAGGCAGACCTGACCATAAATCTGAGTACATTACACATCCAGCTAAACAGACTGAGTTTTATAATGGCTTTTGACTGCTTAATGTTGTGCTGATTTTGGAGACACAGCAGCAGCACAAGTAACACAGGCAATCAATGCTGAATGGGTGGAATTTCACTGCTTGCACATTCCCTACAACTAGGACTTTGTCCCTGAGGAGCTTCTGGAATCCAACAAAAACTGCTTATCCTGGTTAATATTTGAAATGAAACACATCCTCCCTGCCCCAAGCTGACCCAGAATCTGTGATGAGGAACATCTCCTGCCTCGTGGCCAAGCTCACAGGGATGCCTGTCCCTGAGGAATCCAAAATCCCTTTCATTTGTGCAAGGGAAATTAATTGTGTGCTAAATGTAAATTCATCTTAGAGGAGCGCAGCTGGTAGCAGTGGCCTCCTCAAACGCATTCAGCTCTCCAAAGGCTGCTGATTCTGAACCACACGTGCTGGCTCCTATCTTGTGCTCTGAGGATCTGTGCTCTAACTCTGTTGTTAAGCCCATTCTCCCCTTAGGTACTTGCAGTGTGTGTGGGCAGCACTCAGCTGTGGTGTATAACAAGCAGGATTTGTCTATCAGCGCTGTGTCATTTTGGCAGCACAGGAAGGATCATTCTTTGATATGGAACAGCCAAGGTTTTGCTGAGTGGTGATAAACAACCTAAGCTGGGCACTTGTGCAAAACCTCCTGCACGCTTCAAGTGTGCCTCATCAGATCCTTTGTCTTCGAGTTTCTTGGCTCACAGATTGAATTTTCCTCTTGAAAGTTTCCCCCTTACATAACTGATAGAAAGCCACTGGGATTTTGAGACAAAACCAGATACCTGAACATAGGTGTGGTGTTTCAGGTGCCCAGGGGTAGCAGAGACTGGCAAATATATCCAGGACCAAGTGGAGATTTTAGAAACCATTAGCTGAATACCAGGCAGCATGTCCTACAGGTGTTGGAAGGCATTTTGGGCAGGATGTATTGCAGCAGGATATTCCCCTTTCCACCTCATAACCCCTCTGAGAAGGTGCTGGGGTCCCTGTGAAAGAACTGCTTGATTTCTCACTAACTTGCTTCAGCCAAGAAGGAGCAAAGGCAAGGAAGGGCAAAATGGCAGTACAAGCAATAAATAACAGCAGATCTCTGTGATGGACCCAAACCTTTGAGGATCTGCAACTGATAATAATGTTAATGCCAATCTGAGTTACTAGGCACCAGAAAGAGGCATAACACTCTCTGCCAGACCAAACACATATCAGAGAGGTGGAGAGAGACCACTGAAAGTAGCAGGAGTCACTGCTGGGCTCCACATGCCCAGGAACCCTTCCCAAAATCTGTATTTGCCTGAATTGAATTCACTGTAAAAAGTACATTTCACCAGGTGAGCTTGTCAGTGCTTTGATCATGCATCTTTCTTTTATTTACAGTGGCCTTCCCTCTCTGAAGTTAAAGATCACACCTTTCTTTCCTTTTATTTCCCAATCCCTTTTGCTCTCTGCTCCCACTCTCTTGGCCATGGTGGCTGAGCAGTAACAGTTCTGGATTGCTGTTGTGTTGCCCTTCCAGATTTATTTCATAACATCAGGCTGCTGGGTTAACAGCCAGTCATTAGAGCCCATCATGATGAGTTGCTTTTTCCACACTTCTTTTTCAATCTAAGGATGCAGGGAGATTGTCCCAGCCCAGTGGAATATGGCTGAACCTCGTTGGCTGGATGAATTGAAGAAATGAACACTTATCTAGGTTTTAGCATCAAATGTATCATTTTCAGAGTAATGGCATCCCTGCTATTAACTTAGCAAGAAAAGAGGAACCTGCTGGGAATAATTTTTCCATTTTTGTTTTAATCAAGAAATCAGTAAATTAATATTAGCTCTATGAAAACAGCACGGCCTTTTTGTTTTCCCTGGTGAGTATTTATTCAGGTTTTTGAACAAGTTCTCATCATTCACTCCTTATGTTTTCCACAAATTTTGAGTATTTCTGTCAGTAAGGTCCAAGTAAGAGCTTATAACAGCTTTGCTTGAATCCCAGTTCATGGATATCTGTCACAGGAGTCAGAAATGACCTGGTCTGATTTATGTTGGGAATGATCCAGCTGAAGGGCACAAGTCAAACTCCATCATGCTCAGGGGAGAGGAAGGAAACACACCTGAGTGTGTGGTTAGGTCAGGCAGAACCCTGATGGAGAAAAAGGGATCTCACACAAGGTAGAAGGCAGGCAGGGCTTTGGAAAGTCAAGGAGATCACAGTTCAGGTATTTTGGTTTCAGAATTAAAATTGGACCATGGGAATTGAACTGGGCTCTTGGCAGGCACTTCACAGTTTCCTGCAACCTCTAATTTTGGCTGTGACGTGAAAATATGGATAGTGAGTGAATCTTGGTAATTACCTACTTATCTAATCAGATTAATTCATCACCAGCAGAAGTGTCAAGTGGAAGGTGGAACAGGAAGGCCTGAGCTTTCTTGGCCATTGCTTATTGGCCTTTTCCAAAGCTGTAGGAATGGGGACACCCTGGATTGGCAGAGCTTTTGTGTATCTCAGTGGCCAGGGAATCAGTCCATGAGACACAGAACATCTGATTTATTCCTCATTTTTCTTCATCTGCTGGGTAACTTTGCATGGTGGGAGGTCAGTCTGCCTTTTGTCTCCATCCCTGAGGATCCTTTGTAGGATCCAGAAGACAAGAGGAGTAGCAGCAGAATAAACTTTTCCACTGCAGATGCTGAGGCCAGAGCATATTCTGGTCACTGTGACAGCTCAAGCCTTTGTCACCTTGCTCAGGAAGAACAAATTCACTGCAATGAGCTCCAGAGAAAGCTCCAAGTGACAGTGGTGTCTTCACTGGCTCAGACAAATTCCTGACAGCCCTGCAGTCAGAGAGCTGGGGTTCTTCTTTTCCCTTTTCCTTTTTTCTTACTCCTACTGTATTTCTCCTACACCACCACCGTATCCCCACATATGGGAAAAAAAAAAAAAAAAAAAGAAGATTCAACAAAAATGGCATTCTGTGATGGCATCACAAAACAGTGAAGATAAACACAGCTGAAAGCACTGTCTGAAACATCCAGCAGTGATATGATTTTGCCCTGTTTCTGACAGGTTAAGCTGCCCAAGAATTCACCTGCTCTTTTCTAGCCCTGAAGTTTCATTAGTTACTATTTTTCTTGCTCTTTTCTTTTTCATCATGTTTCCTCATGTGCTCAATTTTATTTTGTTTTTAATTAATTGCCCTCTAAAAAAAAGGCATGTATGCAAACTTCACCATACTTTTTTCTTTTCCAATAAATACTGTATTTAAATACATCTTAAAGAGTGTCTAGAGGGGTCATCTTACGCTACAGAAGCTGTTGCTAAAGAAATAGGGAATAAGAGATCTTGTAAAATGAAAGGCTTACATAATTTTCTACACTCTAAGGACTTCTAGTTGAGATAACTTTTTTGCATATTTAATAAAAGAATAAAATTCTTTTAAATTGTGGTTTCCTGCCACTAGAGCTTGTCATTGCTTACTAAACTCAATGTAACAAAAAAAAAAGAAAGTCTCTGAAGTTCATTTAGAAACTTTTAGTGTTTTACTTGCTTTGGACATATTATTAACTTTGATATTTCATGCCCATTTATTCCATCAAAATTAGCATAACCATTTCCTACCATTAAAATAATAATTGTTCCTTTCTATTATTTTTGTTACTACAGAAGTGAAAAGCAGGGCTCTGTTTTCATCTTTTACTTTCCAGATCTTTTGTAGTACAATTGTAAAATTAGGTTTTTGTCCCATCAAATGATTCAAGTCTTTCAAATTTATTTCTGTCCCACACTTTTGGAGGACAAATCATGTCTTAATGTTTTTTGAGAAAGAATCTTTTAGTTAGTAATTTGGAAATCTTGCAGCAGTCTGAAACATCTCTTATTTAGAAGGATGATTTGTTTTTCACTCTATGTAAAAATCCTTAGTAACTCTCTAGCTAAGTAAGGTAAAGCAAGCAATTTTTTTGAAAAAACAAAAAACAAAAAACAAAACAACGAAGGAAATAGAAACCCCAACAAAAAAAAACAACCCCAAACTCCCTTACATGCAAAAGATTTTCTGAAATCTTTCAGAAAAGAAATTAATTAAAATTCAGCCTTTTTGTGATTGCTTTTTTGTCTTATATGGATTCTTTTCTTAAAGGAGACAGTGAATTATCTTTTAAAAAATATAAAATTGCCAGCTCTAAATCTGAGTGCTAAGCAAAAAAACAGGGAGGAAGGGCAAGCTTTCAGTCTGGTGCCTTCTACAACAGACTCATTTAAAAATAAAAACCAGAAAGAGATGCAGAGATTGGCCTGAAATCTGATCTAAATTCTTTTCCTGGCAGGGGAATAAACCAGGTAGCTTTATCAGCCTTTCCTGTTGTGACTGCATTTCTTAGCGCCGCCTTTGACTTGACAGGTCCTGGCAGGTGTTTTGTTCTCATCTGGGGTGAGAAGCTGCAGGGATTTAATGCACAGGGTGACTGCAGCCTGCAGCACTCTGAGGTGCACCTTGACTGTGGCAATTGGAGGATCAAAATGTGCAGGGAACACGTGGTGCCAGCTGTGTGGCACAGATGCCACATCCAGGCATCCCTGGGGCTGCTCAGGGATGGTGAGAGGTGCCTGTGCGCTTCCTTGGCAGGTAGGATAGACACTCACCTGTAAAATTCAAAGCTCCTCCATTCATTTACCTGACTGGAAAGCTGAGGAAGTCAGTCTTGCTTTTAGCTCTGGAAAAAAGCCCAAAACAAAACAAAACAAAAAACAACAAACAATAAACAAACCCTTCTAGATGTATAAAATACTTTTAAAAATCTCAGGCACCCCCTCCAATCTGGGGGCCACACACCCATGCCCATGTGCCTGCTGTCTGCACCTCTGATTTGTTTTACTGGCAAGGGGGAAATAGTTTGAGTCCCTGCCACAAATCCAACTCCCTGGGCAGAGTGTCCATGAGCAGAGACCCCCTGACTCCTGTGCAGAGCCCTGGGTTTGTGCTCTCCAGAGCTCGCCAGGATGAGCTGGTCCCTGCTGCAGCAAACTCCATCAGCACGTCCCAGACTTTCAATCTCAGACTCCCAGAAACAGACCCATCTTCAAAATCTATAATGCAATTCACAGAGTCAATTTTTCATCTAGTGCTCCACGTCTGGTGTGAGCCAAGTTTCTGAGAGTTGCAGTCTGGGTGTTTTTTGCCTTTCTGGATTTTTTGGTTTCTATTTTGTTTGGTTGGGTTTTTTCCCCTTTCTTCTCTCAGATGATTAATGTGAGTCATTGACAGGTTTTTTTTCTGCTTCTCTGATGATTTGATTGGCTTTGTAAGGCCAAAATGAACCCAGTACCTTGTGGAAGTATTTGAAGGCCTTTGCTAATTCAATTAACTCTAAACTAAATTCTTTGTGGGAGGAAGTTAATGAAAATTGCCTGGTGGGGAAGGAATTCTGCTCACTTAAACTCCAGTTCCCTGTGCCACTACACTGACCTGCTTCACAAACATCCCTGAGAATGGCAGAAGCCAAGAGAAGTGCAGGTTTGTTTCTGAGACCATTAAGTCACCATTTAGCTGTTTGAGGCACAGGACTGGAAGGGACAACTTTGAGTCATCGAGTCCTGTCCTTTCCAGCAGAGGCAGACTTACAGAAAGTAGATGTCCAAGAAATATTTGCAGAACAGTTGCTCTCCCTGCCCTTAAAGAACACTCCCATTGCCCTCCACCCCACAGCAGTGCCCTGAGGTGAGAGATGAAAGCAAAACCCCACAGCCATTCTTCACAAGGGAGGGCAGCAGAAGAAGCAGGGTGTCTCTCGTGTCCTGGATTTTCCTAGAGTTGTGTGGCTGTTGCATAAAACTTCTGGGTGAGCCCCTGCACCTGAGCACACAGCACACCAGAAGGGACAGGAAAGTTTAGCTGACATCAGGGAAAAAGTTCTCATCGTCTCACAGAAGGCAAAATAACCAAACCCAAGCACCTGGGAGAAAACCAACCTCCCTCCAGAGCAGAACACAAGCCTGGGCCCTCCCCAGGGGCTCCGTGGGTGTCTGCACTCAAATCCATGACTGCTCTGGGATTTTATTCACTTCAGGGCTGGAGGAAGGAGCAGAGCAGAGAGATCAGGATGTCATCACTCTGTTTCCAGAAGGAAACCCCTCATTTCACTCCTTGTCTGAGGGAAGATGAGGGGCTGGGAGGGACCCTGGACTGGGACAGTGCCTGCCACTTCCACACTGTTTGCTGAACTGAGGAAATGGGCAGCACAGGGATAAGTTCCCAGATCAGATGACCCATTTTACTTGAGCTGAATTGAAAAATTTGCATTTCATTTTTAGCTTTGGCTTAACCTTTAAGAGAAAAATCTGACAGCCTCCAAAACAGGACCTCAAAAGCCTGGGGTTTTTTAAAGAAAAGCTGAATCAAAACATTGAGAGACTCCTAGATTTCTTCATACCACCTCTCCAGAAAAAGCTGGTTTGCACCTCATAGATTGTAGGTAATACAGAATCCTTTTTTCCCCATCCTTGAGCATGAAATCCTCAAGAGTCACTGCTGAGCACTGCAGTGAGCTTCTGTCCCTCATCTCCAGCTGAACCTCAAAAGTGCAAGGACCTCAGAAAAAAATCTCTTTGCTTTAAATCCGTCCCATCTAAGCAGCGTGTCCTCTCCTGATCACTGGGATGCCTTTGCTCTCCAAGATCACTGTCTATTCACTTCCCATGTGGTTCTGCCATCAGCCAACCCAGGAGACCTGAGTTTCAACCAGAATCATTTATGAAGCAGCAGCAAAAGTGCTGCTGGATTAAAAGATGCCATGCTGTTTGTTGTTGTTTTAAATCTGATGTCTTGACAAAGGGAAAGCATTTCCAGGGATGGGTTTGTAGTGTTAATAAAGATCTGAAGCAAGTGAACAGGAGAAGGACAGTAGGAGGATGGTTTTGAAAACACTTTGTGGGGGTTGGAGAGGAAGCCAACATGAAATGGAAGTTAAAATGAGAGGGGCAATAACTTGAGAAAAGACACTCAGCTGCTTCCCTCTTTCCTTGCTCTGCCTTTCTTCCCTGATAAACATATGGATGGGAGAGTTGAAACAGATTTAGAGTGGGAATGCAAATGAGGTTTACATGAAGCAGCATCTTGTCCATGGCTGCTGGAGGATCCTGGATGTGTCCCAAGTTCCCAGGCAGAGGTTTGCTCAGGTACAGCAGGAGCAGCAGGAGCCTCCAGGCTTCACTCATGGACCATCCGCTCACACAGCGAGAGCTGTGCTGTGCCAGGTGCACAGGATTAGCAAGTGGGGAAATGGGCCTGATCCAAACTTGTGCTTGGTGTGATTTGGATTCTGGAGAGTTCAGTGGCCCTGGAGGGCATGTGGCTGCTCACACATTGTGCTCAGCATCTCACAGAAAAAGGCTAATGTTGGCTAAGGCTTTGATGTTGTTCCATTAGCCTGTGCCTCGCCTTGGACAGTCTGTCACACGAGCCAGGCATCCCAAATATAGGTCAAAGAGCTTCTTGTTGTGATACTCCACACCTTAAAACTTTTCCTGCACAAATTTCAGTAGAATAACTGCAGTGTCTGAGGATTTTTAATAGGCTGAAGGGCGTTTTCCTCAAATCTGCATGCAATTTCAAAATCCCCTCACCTGATATTTGATGTCTACCTGGGGCTGAAAGACCCAAGTACACAGATGATGGCAGGAAGGATTGTCCTGTTGTCATTGTGTGGTCTCATATGGGAGCAAGGACTGCATTGATAAGTAATAAATGCCCAAAAGCTCCTCCTTCCCAACCCCTGGAAATCCATGGCAGCAGAAAGGTGAAATAGCCAGTCAAGGTACCAACTACCCTGGACAGAGACACCAGCACCTCCAGAGGGAAGCAAAATAATCTGCTGTAAGTACTGGAAATATTTCCACTGCCTCTACTGGAGGTTGCAGTTAGAGTAATTTGGTTGTAATTTGATAAATCTGGGCTAATCTTTCCTCAAAATTGCTTTTGGTAACTTATTTTCCTTTCTGGGATGCCATACACCCATTACCAGTGTTCCTCTGTCCATGCTTTTGAGTGAAGGAGGTCAAAGAATGGGTAGGGAGGAAACAAGACTCAACAGCTGAAACCTTTTATTTCAAGGGCTGGAAAATGGTCACATAAGCCTGGCTGTGTTCCCCCAAGTTGGAAATATTGTGAGCTGGAGTTTGGCACAATGCTCCCTTCTCAGTGACTAAATATCTCATTAGTTTGGGATGTAGGATGTGAGGGGGATGGCTGTTGTCAAAATGAAACATCATGAAAAAGGTAGATCTCTTAAAAATTCCATGTAACTACTTGGCACTTCTTCTTAACTCCCCAAAGGACTGGATTTAATGATACACTTATCCATTGTGTGCTTGACCTCGTGTCTGGTCTCCCCAGGATGGCCCAAAAAATCAATGGCAAGGCTTTAATCAGCTGTAATAAGTTCATGGAAGAGAATCATTTACCAAGGCCACTCTGTCGTATGCATTTGCACCATGGTTCCAACTGACATTTTATGCCAATTATTAACCATGAATCAGGATTGGAGAGAAAATAATCTGTGCTTGGTCAACCTTGTGCTTTCTGAGATTTTCAGATGGTAAGACCAGCAGCCCTCTCTGCCCCTTATCCTCCTATTGCAACATTTAATTGATGTGTTTCTCTCCAATTATCTGTGCTGAATTTTTTCCTCTACTTTTCATAAAGTAGAGCAAAAATATACAGTGGTTGGAGCAAAGAAAAAACAACTTATTCATTAGGACTCCAAGCAACTTCAACCCAGGCTTGGGGGCTAGAAAGCAACTTGGATGATTTGTGCACAGATTAGATGCAGCTTTCAAACCCAGTCATAGACTTCTGTAGTAAACAATTTAAAACAAAAGTCTTAAAACAACCCCACAGTATCACACAACTCTGGGAGGGTTTTTTGGTTTTTTTTACATAAAAGGGTCTATCTGGGCTCTGCTAAAAGCTAGCAATTAGCTTGTACTGCAAAGAGTGGAAAGCAGGCAACGAGTGGCACCTCAGCTGTTTTCTTTTCTGTTTCACTGCTATTGGGTCCATCAGAGAGATGTCATCACCATGACAGTGAGGAAAAAAAATCAAACCCTTTCTGAGGAATAGCATGCTCAGCTCTTCAGCTGCGTGCTTAGCAGAGAGTGAGCTTGGTAGCACCACCTAGTTAATTAAATCTTACTTTGTCTCTTTTTAACGTTGTAATTACACCAATTATAAGTCAGATCCTGATGTTTTTTAAGGGGTTTCTGAGAGCTCAGCTCCTTAAGACTGACATTATGAGACACAGAAGGTGGGGGAGATGGGTTTGTTTCAGGGTGGTCCCTGGCTGCCAGTTGCAAAAACACCTTTTCCTGTGGGTTTATGGCAAACAGACAATGGACACCCAAGCAGAGAGGGAAATCAGAGGGCTGGTACACAGATTGGATCTGGTGATGATCTTGCATCTTCCTGCTGTGGAAGGCAAACCTGGAAGTGGCTCCTGCAAATCCTTTGCCTGTAGGAACCTCTGGGACTCAGTGGCAGGCTCTGTCCTGTGCAGGTCTCCTAAAAAGCTGTATTTTAGGGAGGCAATACTAATAATAAATTATGCTAAAAATAAGCCTTAGCTCTGCTGCTCCTGGGAGTATCTGGGAGGCAGCAAAGCGTGCTCAGCCCATGGAAGGATTACTGAGAGTCTGAAAAGTAAAAGTCAGAGTGATCTCAGTCCTCCTAATGCTGTTACAGCAAGTGTGGAAAAAGGGTTTGTGTGTGTTTCCACCCTGCACAAGGACCTTGTGCTCAAATGAAAAAAAGCACTGCTCAGGCAAGGGATTAGGCCTCTGCCAATTTTCCTAGGCTGACAGCACTGCTGAAATAGAAAAAAACCCCAACCATTATTTCTCATACCCCTGTAGCTTCCCACAGTCTTGCTTTGGAGCTCTCTCCAGCAGTGCCAGCACAGGCAAAGCTCCTCCTTCCCCCTGCTCCCCTGGCAGCACCACGAAACACTCTTCACTGGATGACAAACAGACTGTGAGAAGGCAGGGGCTGGACATTACAGCTGATTGGTAAAACTGAGTATTCCCAGACAGCTCAAAACCAGGAGCTGCTCTGCCAGGCTCCAGCCCCTGACAATGCTTGGAGACACAGGCTGCACCTCTGAGAGCTTCCAGGCACTGGCATGGCCATCTGCAGCCATGAGGGATGGTGGTGATTCCAGACCAGCAGAGAGAGCTCTTGATATGCACTCATGGCTGAGGACATTGAGAAAGCACATCACAACCATTTCCATGGCAACTGGCTTTGATGGACTTCAGGGCAGCAGGAAACTAAAGAATGAGTTGACTTAGGGCAAGGGAAGAAAAACTGTGGTTATAAGTATTGTGTAAGTGCTGGGTGTGGGTGGGGAGGTACTCACACACATGAGGGTGGAACTTAACCTAAGCCACTGCCCAGGTTTTTCATCTCAGTCGGGGCCCAGCTTCTGCCTGCTGCCAAACATGTGGGGTTTTATTTTCATTGGTGTCTTCTGCTTCACTGTTTCTATCACTTTGGGAAAATAATCACTTAAAATCCATCAAAAAAAATCTCTGCATGGCAGGGGTTTCCCCTGGCAGCAATCTCAGCATGACCCTGGAATCTTCTGTGAATACTGGACTTTGAGTTCAACAGGGCAATTCTGCACAGTAATGGGCTTTGGAGGGTAAAGCTCAGGGATGCACTGTCAGTAGGCTTGAAAAACCAAACCCCAAATAAAGCATTTTTGTCAATCTGTGCCAAAATCTGTGTACTAGCAGTGCATGTATGGGCAAAATGAGTGAGTCAGGTGCTGGGAGAGGATTGCATTAATTTATTTTCCTGTGAATGTCATATTCAAGGGAGAGAAGCGGTGCTGCATGGCAGAAACCAGCATGGATTAAGCACGACTTCTACTCTGTTCCTGGAAACAGCTCTGGGTATACTGGTAGGTTAAGGCTAATTGGAGAGGGCTTGTGATGGTCCCATCAGAGAGAGAGGAATGATTCAGCCAGTCCTGCTGAGCAGAGTTAAGTGCTTTCAGCTTTTGGGTTACACTCCAAGAGACAGGATGCTTGGCCAGGCTTTCTCGTTCTGGTGTGAGCGTGAGGCAGCAAATACCAACAGAGGAGTTTATTCCTCAAAGAAAGTGAGTTCCTCACATGCAGAGGTTAATGCAAAGGTTTGCAAACCAGCTGTTCAGGACAGAACAGAGCACAGACAAGTGGGTTTTTTTCTTGCCTTGTCTTCTCCAGTGATATCAACCCAAACCCCAAAATCTGGAGCACGAATGTGCTGAGCCATGTGCTGCCGTGGGCCAAATCCGTGTGCACTGACCTGGAGGCTTAGGGTTACCCTGTGGTGTGAAGAGAGAGGTGTTTCTCTAAGTAAGCATTTAGAAATGGGAGAGTGGGCCAGAGAGATGAAGCTGTGAACCCAGGGAGCACCTTGGACACCTGGTTTCCATCAGGCAGGGCATCCTGCCAGCACGGGGCTGTTGGAGGCTCTTTCTGTCGGGGCTCATTAGCACCCCTAAATCACAGCCCTTCTCACACACCTGACTCAGAATTTATCATCCCCACCCCTTTCTGCTTGGCATTCTGGAGTTATTTATTTATATCAGGAGAGACAATGGCAGTGTTTCACAGGTGGTGGCAGTGGAATGCTAAACAGGCAGGGCCGGGTCCCTCAGGTACCTCAGGATGTGGAGTTGATTTGTCCAATCCTACGTGACTAATATCAAATATCACCATATGGAGCTGGAGTCTTCCCCAGGAGTTTATCACTAATTCATCTAAGGGTGACTTTTGTTGTCAGTGTTAAAGTAACGTTGGGCTTTTCTTTCTTTTTTCTGTGTTGTTGCCCTGTCTTCCTTTTATTTTTATTTTTTTTCCCTGTTTCTGAGAACTACTCAAGGCAAACAGAAATATTAATTAAGCTGTTTAAAAAATAATCCCTGCAGAAAGGTTATTCTTGCACCTAGATGTGTGAACAGAAAGTGTGTAATTTGGTCACAGGGGGAAAAAATAGCTCGCTTCCCACCTAACTCTTGTGAAATCAGTTGCTTAGCTGTGAACCTTATTCTTAGCAGAGAAGCAGAATTTATTCTGTGTAAACAGTATCATCTATCAACTGAGGGGTTTTTTTTTCCCTGTTTGCACAAGTATTTTGTGAGTTTATATTTGCCAGCTGGACTATTTAGCTGGCAGTTTTAAGGGAATCAATTCAAGCCTTCAACACATGGTGAAAGTTGTTCACCTTGACTCTTCGCTTCTTATAAACAATTACAGGATTCTCGGAGCTGTGTACACACACTTCAGATCTCTGATCAAAAGGCTGATATGCCTGGCCAGTTATAATTAACCAAACCTCTTTCTCAGGGCAGGACCCTCTGTTCTGCATGGAAATAAAGCCTATCCCCCTAATCTTCCCAATGAGTTCCTTCTCTGCTCCTTTCTCAAACCAATCTCTTTTAGTGCTGTTTATTTCCAGAATCCCATTGTGCTGGGCACTGTGAAAACACAGAAGCACAACAGATCTTTGAATCCTTACAGCCAGAACATGTCCCTGATGCATCAAATTAGCCTTTTAAATCAAGAGCTGCCTCCTGCTTAGAAACTCATAGCTGCTTTCTCTGTTGCACTCACAGAGATATTTTTGTTTTCTGACGCCCAGACCAGAATCCTATTTTCTCTCTTGACCGTTCCACTGGGTTTTGTCCACTGTGAGAGATGCTCTCTTCAAATTCCAGATTTTCTGAGCATCAGAGAGGCAGCTCAGGGTTGAGAATTACAGCCAGGGCAAACACCTCTGCTCTCATGCTTGTTCCTGGGGATTGCTGCAGAACGTGAGAGTGATGAGGGGAAGATTGATGTAGTGGTGAGCACAGTTCAGGTTGCAGCCGCTTGCTCCCTGAGAGCCCATTAAAGGGAAGATTTAGATGCAGCAGTAGTTGTTGGGATGGCTGGAGAGTTAATTCCACGTGGAGGACAATTAACAGCTCCTAGTGAGGCAGGACGTGCTGCACAGTGCATGATGTCATGCTCAGGGCTTCCTTCCCTGCTCTGGGGAAGATTTTACCTCACCTGGGCCACCTCCTCCCTCTCATCCTCCTGCAGAACCAGGGGGTGGAGGTCAGGCAGGGAAATGTGTGCGAGGCTGGATCCCAGTCCCTATTCCAGCCCTGCATGCAAAATCCCAAATGTTGGGCACTGAATAAAGGCAGGATATTTACAGGTGGTTGTGTCTTCTCCACCATCTAACTGTACTTAAAAGAAAGACAAGATTTCATGGAGAAATACACCAGCCCCTAGCTGATCCTCCTTTAGCTTGCTCCTGGCACTGTCATGGACAAAGATGTTTTGCTCCAACTCTCAGAAGACACGAGGAAGCACTGAGCCATTGTCACACCATGGAATAAGGAGGTGGTTACACTTACAGATATTCAATGTAATCTGCTTCTAAGTGATGGTCTTTAAAGACCCATTCAATTATGTTTCACACATTTTCACTAAAGTATCAGCACTGCAGTGAGAGTAGAGATCATTTATCACCTTTCCTGTTTCTACCCCAATGTAAAATTACTTGGGGTTTTTTTTGTTTGTTTTTTTGGGGTTTTTTTGGGGTTTTTTTCCCCAGTAAAATACTTCTGAAGCAGGTTTTTCAAGATTTGGGTTGGGGACCATTTGCATTCACTTTCAGAAAGTTTCACCTGTACATTACACACATGATGCAATTTAAACTCCATTTTAACTTCATTTTTCTGTAAGAACAGCTTTAATTTCTTTTTTTATTTTCCCTTAACTATCAGAAATGTCATACAAAACTGGTAAAGAAACCCAAGAAGACTGTTATTAGATAATAGTGCTACAGATTAGCAGTCATACAGAGTCTGCCTTGCATTGTATGTTTTTAAATTCATTTTAAGGGCAGATTTTCACGTTGAATTTCAGTCTTTTCAAGGCTACAAACTCACTACTGAAACTAAAAACCTCTTAATATTTCACATTTTAAGAAGTTGCTTTATTTGCTCATCTTTTAGGGGCACATCTGGTCCAGAGACTTTGCATCTCGTGAACCACTGCCCCCAGCCAGCAAACACCAGCTGGTAATTCCTAAGTTACACTGGTAGAGCTGCCAAAACACAGCAGTGACCCCATCCCAACCTCACCATTTCCCTGCTAGCCCAAAACTGGGTTTCCCTTGGTTGTGGAGCAGAAGAAAGTTGGTAACCTCCACACAATTATACAAACTCCAATACAGCAATCAGTGTAATTTATTTAAATAAGCCCATACTGCAATTTCTTGATTTACGTGAGCTTGTATTCGCAGTCCTTTCAAATCATTTGGGACAAAGAAGAAATTGCCTTAGATGCTGTTCTTCTTTGAAGGGACTGAATTTATGATTAATGTTATTTCGTAAACAAATTAATTGATTTACTTGTACATCTTCAAAAACTTGGTTGCATACTCAAAGAGTAAGAGTTGTGATTTTAAGGATGAAAAGCTGTGTCCTTCATACGACTTTAAGAAATTAAATCCTGGTTAGGCACAGAAGAGAGTGATGAACTTATGATTCTTGTCTGAGACTGATAACATGACTGAAAATGACTGACTTTCCATGTTTTGATTAATTCCTTGCCTTCAGCCAGTGTTCAGTTGATATTTTACATCTCTGATAACCTATTTTCAGGTACACGATCCCATTTTTTGTACTAAGTAATATTTTGAACGCATCCAACTACACAATAGTAGACAAACATCTACATGGTCCTTGTGTTGTTCCTCTTATCTCTTAAATTCTCCAGCTCTTGCTCCAAATTCCATTATTTTGAAATGTTCATCTCTTTTCTCCATGAAGATACATGGTGGTTGGTCCATACCCAGGCAGAGTGCATTTGTGAAACTATATTTCTATAAAATTTAATGTTACAGGACTTACATCTTTGCATTGTTCTTTGCCTCATCTTCTAAGGTGCTTATTACAAACAGCCATAATTATGATGAATACTAAAGCAGCAAATGAATTTTAAAAAGTTTTGAAATTAATCTGTCAGTCAGAAGTTCATTCAAATATTACCCAAACAAAGCTTGCCTTAAGATGTCCAAGAGTAGCTCTGCACAGAAAAGACATTGTCTTAATTAACTGACTTCTGGGTTATTTTTGAGACCATTTGTTTCTCTCCTTGTGACTAGGGTTAATATTCAGCTGAAATGTTCTGTTGCTTAGGAACCATCTTGTAATGCTGAATTCATTAAGGCTTTTTCCAGCTTGCTCCCAGGAACCTTGTTAGATAGTGTTTCCTACTTTTATCCTAATTAACAGGTACCTAGAAAAAAAAAAAAAAAAGAAAGAAAAGAAAACTTATTTAAGTAGAGAGCACTCCTGTTAATCTTTTGCCAGTCTTTTTTTCTCCCACCTGTAAAGAAGCTGTAGTATTTCTGACCTCAAGCTCCTAATTCCTTTTCAGTAAATTATAATTCCTTTAAGCAATGCAAGTACAGTTCTCAGGCTGGTCCTGGCATTGCTGACTGTCAAGAGGATTGGGTGGGCTCTTCCCCTGGGCTTGGGTGAGCTCAGCAGCTGGGTTCAGTCCAGGCAATGTCAGTGATATTTTGATTTAAATGGAGGAGCAGGCTGGGGCTTGTGACCTCAGCATGGCCAGAAAGGTGAGTGGTGCATGCACAGAGCCAGAGGGCTGCAGGATCCCAACAGCTGCCCATCATTCACACCCAGGGGACAGGAGCCACAGCTGAGAGCTGGACAAATGGTTCTGTCATTTTGTCCACCCCTGGCCTCCTCTGGGGTTATCCATCAGGGCTCCCTGTCCTGCCACATCTTTTATCTGTTTCACACTCAGGGTGCTCAGCTCGTGGCTCTGGTTTTCCTCTGCTCATGGCACCCAAATGCCAAAGGGAAGCACAGCCAAATGTTTTTGTTAAGAAATTGGGTATTCCTGGACTAATTTGGAATCTCAATTACATCAACAAGGCCAAGCAGGACATTTTGATGACCTTTTTGAAGCTCTATTGGTGTCATTAAACCACCTTCATATTATGAACAAGAATGAGAGTTCTGGAGTCTTTCTGATGAGGAGAAGGCTCTGCTTTCCATAGGTTTATTTCTGTAAGTTTTGTTGATCAAAACCATTTTTTTTTCACTCCGTGCTTCCCCTCCAGCAATATTTGCCCCAGTCATACTCCAGGACTCAATGTCTGGGGAAGGAAAAGTTATGAATCTCCTTAGGGGTTTTTTCCATCAGTTCTTTTATGTAACTTTAGAAAGCATGAACCTTTTCAGATTCAAAAAGAAGGGCAGGGGGGAGTATGGATAACCTAAAATATATGTGTTGATTGCTGCTGTGCCTCCCACTCCCATTCTGCATGCAGAGCCTGGAAATGCCAAGGCAAAGGTGTTTCCATGGTGTTTACTGTTTAGACCTCTGCAGTCAATATCCTGCCCTGGTAATAGCAAAGAGCATGTTAACATGTGATTTTTCAGCCAAGATCTGCAAATTCAAAAGTGCTGAGAATATTAGCCATGGATATGAATAAAGAACTGGATTTCTGGATGCTTGTGCAAGCTTCCCATGCCCCCAAGACAACAATTTCTCCATACTGATAATAAAGAGACTTGCTTTCTCCATGTTGAGCTCTCAGGCAGAACTGCTGATGCCACAAACATTTTATTTATTGCCAGCCCTGATTAGATTTACCAATATTTAGCAGCCAGACACAGAATTAAGTGATTTTAAGTGATCACATCCTATTACACATTTGTCTTTGACATGGCACTGTTAATTGCTTTGCTCTGCTTTAAGAAGCCAATTCAGATTCTTTTAAAGTTCTGTTAAATAAGGAAGACAATATGCTGCCTGTTTTGTAAAAGCTGACAGCAGTGTTCAGGTAAAATAAAGGTGAATTCAAGGAAGGTATTTATTTCCCAAACTAAATTGGAGTTAATTTTGGATAATGATTCACCTTACTTATTTCAATAGCAAGCTGAACAAAACAAAACAAAACAAAAAGTGAAATGACATCAGAAAGTTGTTTATATTTTTTTTCTGATAGGGTTGAGTTTTTGAATGAAAGAGTTTTATTTTGCTTTGTTTCAATACAGTTTGGTGGGTTTAATCCAGACATTTCATTAATGTAGGTCAATTCAACCAGTTCTAACTCAAGAAAGTGAACGTTCTGGAAGGGGGAAAAAAAGGCACAGTAATTTTTGGATATATACCAACAAAAAATCAAAAGCTGAAAGAAACTTAGTTTTTAGTTCACTAAAAATCTTTCTATTGAATGACCGAAATTTGCAAGTTTTCATTTTGTTTGCTGAGGGTGTTTTTTTAAAATATGGGCTTTGGATTACCCTGAAATCAATCTCTTTTCTGATCTTCCAGAACTGCAAGCAAATAAACAAAAAAAAAATTCCTTATTCATGCACCTCTGCTGATGAGGGATTCTGTCTCTGAAAGCATTCCAGCACACTTTCACAGATGTTAGAACTTGAGATTGCTCTGATAGGATTCAGGGAGATGTCCAGCCAGTGAGATCGTCACTGATACTTTCTGACACTCACTATCAATAACATTTCTCAGCAGATATCCTCTTTATTGTATCAGCATGCTCAGAGCTGTGATTGGCAAAATCACACACACACACACAAGAAAAAAAGAGCTTACAGGTGAGATATGGCTAATATTTATCTTCATGCTTCTTTTCATGTCCTCAAAACAAGATTTGCAAATGAGAGAGACAGGTAAGACAGAAGAAGCAGCCCTATGAATTTGTATTGGCTCAAAAGACCACTTACATCCCCAGTTTCAAAAAAGGTCAGTGAGGATGATGATGGATGGCTCTGTTCTAATTTTGGTTGGACTGCAGGAGACAGCTCAGATGTGTCAGGCACCAGGCTCTGAAGACAAACTCGGCCTCAGTGCAAGCAGAAGGTGAAACGTGCCCTGTCCTTGTGCTGCTTTTCTCATCTAAGGGAAATGAGAATGTGGAAAAGAGTGTGACAGGAAAGATGGACAGAAGGAACGAGAGCAAATCTGCTCCTTGGCGTGGAAGGAGAGGATATGAGCAGGTCTGACTAAGCCAGCTCTGTGGAGAGAGGCTTGGAAACACTGGCATGGAGCTGCTGCCATGTGTGACTCATATTGAAAGTCAGCATTAAGTGAAGTGTGGCTGATTTGTGTGGTTCATGTGGAAAGTCACTGTTTAGGTGAAAGTGGAAGATGAACCTAAGGGATTAATTTCCATTTTTTCCCCAGGGCTCTCCCTGACTCTCCAGCTTGCTGAAGGTGTTTCCAACTGAGCAGCACTGTGAGTCTCATGAGAAATGCTGCTCCTCTGAGTTGGCCACTCTGCTCTGCAGAACAGCTGAGCACTGGCTGAGCATTTGTACAGGGAAGAAAGCTGGAAGAAGCTGCTTTTGTGACTTAAATGTTGCAAGAGGCCCTGGTAGATACAGATTTAAGTCCAATTTTCTGTTGCAGACTCCCTAAAGAGGTGTGGGTTAATTGCTTGCCTCAGCTGCCTATCCAACACTGGAAGAATATTACTTCCCATTACTGCTTTCCTGTCCTATTCAGATCCTATTCCTTCCTGTGGAGGAAATCTATCTCAGTTGGCAGTGGCATAATGCCAAAATCAAGGGCTCCAGTCACAAGTGATGCCTCTGCATGTTTGTATTACTGCATTTCTCTTTTTAAACCTCTGCCTGTTTTACAACATCACCTTGCCAGCATGTGGGGCTCACAGTGCCTGGGGCTGAGCTTGCAAAATCAGCAGATCATACAGTTTGGACCTCCTTTGCCCTTTTAGGATTTCCACCTGATTTTCAAAGCTTCTGCCTCCCTCTGAAGTAGCAGCATTGCTCCAGCTGTCAGATGATTCCTGTCCCTCTGTTCATGGCGTTGGGGGATCTGCTGACCCAGATCAAATGTGAGCTGCAGAGCTCTTGTTCTTTCTAGGCACAGGCCATTGTGGGCAGTGGCAGGAGATCCAAGGAGGTGTCATGTCTGGATGAGTTCCTCTTCAGGGTTCAATTTTCCCCCTGCACAACAGTCCTCAAGTTCTCACTTTTTAAAATAAGTCCAGTGAGGAGAAAGAAAAAGCTTGAGAGAGCCAGAAGAGGGTCTGGAAGACAGAAGAAAATAATTTCTCTGTAATTCTGAACTTCTCAGTTTCTCATGACATTGCACAGGGCACACTAATCCATGGCAAGCAGGTGCAACAGTGAATTTTCTGATCAATCTTGCTGCTCACTCTTCCACTCCCCCTCTAGCTCAGGCAATCAAAAAATCACATCACTGAAATTACTTTGTGGGAGCAAATAGATCAGTAAAGGGAATGTTTGGACTCAGGGTTTCAGTCCCATAATATGAATATCCGCAAATGAGGTGAGCAATTTTTAATAATTGGTTGATTCATTTTTGTTCTTCTATTGGACAGAACTTAAGGGTGCACCTGCCCACGGGTGCTGGGTCTGTTACACACTCTGCATTTCCATCAGCAGGTCCCAGCCAGTCCTCTGGCACAGCACTCTGCTCACAGGCCCATACAATAAGTCCTTCAGATTAAATATTCCCCAGGCTTTTCATTTATACTTTGTGCTATAGATCTGCTGGACATTAGTGTGTGTATGCGTAGACAAATATATTCGATTTATGGAAACTATAATGACCTGCAATGAGATAATCTCACCTGTCCCCAGAGTATTAATCTTCATTTCCCACAGTCACTTACTCTTAAATCTGACTAAAGGTTCCTGGGTCTGGCAGGAGAGCTATAACAGCCTTCTCCTGCTCTGAGATAACAGGAGTGCAGCCCAGAAAACAAGAAGGATGCTGACAAGCCAAAGAATCCTGTATAAATTACACAGCCGTCGTCCAGATTTCATGGAAGCTAATCCTATTTGTGTTTTGCTATGTGTTCTCAGTGGTCAGGTTCCTGCCATTCTTACACCTGCAGCCTTCTCTTTCTTAAGCTTCTCTTTTAGCAACCAAGCCCAAGGTCATGCTGCAGAGCTCCAGGCTAACCAGGCAGTGGCTTGAGATTTTAAGTGTAACAGGTCTCATGCTTTTATGTACATGAGTGCACTGGAATCATTATTTGAATGGATTTGCAAGCAATACAATATCATGGCTGAATGTCCTGATAAGACTGAAAGAAAATATTTTCAAAATATTTTGGTTCATGAAAAAAGAATAATGAAACATTTTGACTTGTTGTCCTGGTTCATGGTTAAAGCAGCCAGGGAAACATTGTCCTTTCCCACAGAATGGAATTTTCATTTTCTCTCCAGCCTGGGGGATATTTCCCCGTTCTCAGGGTGCTGGGTGGACCAGAGCAGCATTCCTGGCACAGTGCAGCCCCGTGTCAGGTTCTGAGATGAACACAGGCTCATTAGAGCACAAATGAGGACACCCATGGCCCTTTCCCAGACACAGCCTTGGCTTTATTAAATCCCCTCTGCACCTTTGTGACACCAGATGGACACTGCCTTAGTGAAAGCTTGTCTTGAGGTAATAACAGTCCTGACATATTTATGGAATAATGTGTGAAACATGTTTTTAATTAGTGGCTGCAAAGGTGCTCTTAAAGCTCATCAATGCGTGCGTATTTTTATGTCAGTGAAATAGGGAATCTCATTGATCCCAAGAATAATTTGTCATCATGAATAAGAGAACCTGAGAGCCCTTGTGTTAGAACTGTTGATTGTAAAATAAACAGCACTTTTTTATTGAGTAGCCATGCCTGTTCCCCAGGGTCTGCAGGTCCATTACTTACACTGCTCTGCTCTCACCATGAAGCCAGTCAGTCAGCAGCGTGAATCTTTCTTCTCCTCAGGTCATCACAGAACACTTCAGCTGTGGGTTTTTCCTTCCTTTTCTTTCGCATGGCTTATAAACCTGCCAAGCTCTGCAGAAGGAACTTGTGTTTGTCCCAGAGGTCACGTATTACACAACTCATTTGCTGGTTCAGTTACAGACACCACAAGCTGTCCTGCCTTCAGTTTGCAAGCTGGAACCACTTTCCATTTGTAATTGAACCAGCTCTTCCCTGTGTGTGTGGTGAGACCTGTTGGACACTGCATCTTTCTCTGATCCTGTTCAAGCTGTACTAGAGCTATTCAAGATATCTGGGAAAGAGATTTTGGTTGTAAGGGGTTGGCCAGATCCCAGGATTCTGTTTTATTCTGGGATTTCAACACTTAGCAAAGGTTTCAGCAGTGATGTTCAGTAGGAAAAGAGGGAGCTATGGAATGTGAGTATCTTTGCTTTTCACAAGAAATGATATAGGCAAAGTGAGATCACGAACTGTGCTGAGTTTCCCAAGGAGCTGGTTTTGTGAAAAAAAAAAAAAAAAGAGAGAGAAAGAGAGAGAGAGAAAAGAAAATTCCCCATGGAGCTTCTGGATCAGAGCAGAGCACACAGCCATTGAAGCATTTAGTCCTGGTTAGTGTCTTCAGCCTGGTGCACAGCAATGCACGTGGGGATGGTTGTCATGAAACACCAGAATGAATTGCTGATGGATACAGGATGAAAGACCCAGAGTGGATAAGGAGCTTAACACAAGCCTGGGAAGGGTTTCTGGCCTTTGTGCTACCTCAGGGACAAGCACTAAACCTAAGAATGACTCTGAAAGAAAAGAGAAAAGAGGGAAGGTGGTGTACAAGAGCTTCAAAGTGCAAGAAAATATGAGACTGGCCCTTTCTCAAGAGCTTAGAAGCAAAATTGGCTTCCTGGAGAGAGAACATAAGAAATCTGGCAACCTAAATATATTTAAAGGGCTTATAGTTCTCCAGGGAAAATTTTGAGGCTATTGAAGTGGAAAAACCCATTTGCTAAAATTAAACAGGCTTTTTTTTTTTTTCCCCAGAAAAGGAAAAAAATAAAAAAACTGACAAAGCAGACAAATGTTTGGCAGGAGACCCAGAAAAGAAAAAAAACAAACATCACAACCTGGCAATAGCAACAACATGATGTGGGAAATCTGGGTGTGGGAGAGGTCCAGCCTGCTTCCCCTTTGTCTTCCACAAATACTGCAAGGGGAAAGAGAGATATTAGTCCATGCAGAGTTTCCTAAAGAGCCAACTTTGGAAAAAAGAAAACTCAAAAAAAAAAAAAAAAAGTTCTTAAAAAGCCAGAAGAGAGGCTTTCCAAGCAGAAATTTGAAAATGTAAGGCCAATGAGAACTGTTGCAGAGCTGAAGTTGAACAAACCCTAAAAGCTGGTGTGTGATAGGGAATGGTGATTGCTGCTCCACCTTGGGCTCCAGCCTAATGCTGAGAACAGGCATGGTCACAATGAGTGCCTCATGTGATGAAATGGCAGGTGCTGAACGATTCTGCCTAATTTGATTGCACATTTTGAAGAAATTGGCTGTGAAAATGTTAGTGTGAAACAGTGCCTGGTCCGGGCCTCTCTCCCTCCGTGCCTGGAGCAAGGCACAGGCTGCTGAGATGGATTTATTCACCCTGGGTTCTCAGCATCTGCACCCCTGCAGCCCACGGGAAGCTGGAGAGCACAACGTGTGACACCTCAGCCCTGCCTGTGGCAGCAAGCTGTTGACCTGGAATTGGAGGTTTGCCCCAGGGAGGAGTGGAATCAGAGAGAGAGAGAGCAAAGTTCCTGTTGAAACAGCCCATAAATCTCAGTGGTATTTGTGAAGTGGATGGCAGGTCGTGGGGAACATCTCTGTGATTACAGTGAGGTGAAGGTGAGAACCCTCCACTCACAGCAGTGCTCCTGCTGAATCCAGAGGAATAATGGGGCTTATGGGAGAGATGCCCTGGTGTTCCCATGGCCAGCTCGGTGTGAAGGGCCCCAGCACAGGGTCAGCATTAACCTGCCCTGTTAATACTGTGAGCCAAGATGTCAGGCTGATCAGCCCTTCCCTCCCTCAAGTGTGCAAGATGGATGTAGATCCTCACAGAGCATATTTCCCCTAAGATCAATGACCTGGTTAAGGCTAATTACCACACACTCTCACTCTAAATTAAAAGGACCTTAGTAACTGAAAGCCCTCTATGATTAAGTGGCTCCAAATATTAACTGTGATAAGAGTGATATGGAGTCTCAAGGTTTCCTCAGTTCTTTGTCTCTCTCTGAGCCCACCACAGGGACCTTGGAGCTCTGCTTCCAAAGGTCTGCAAATAGAACTCGGGGTCATTTATCACTTGGGACTGGACAAACCAAAGAATGCTTTTGAGCACCAGCTTTGTCTGAGCAGCCAAAGTTTGATCCCTGGGGAATTGGCTGGGATAATGAGCCTGGTGCTGTTCCTTTAGCATCCACTCTGATCCCACTGCCCTTGCTGTCACCCATGTGCTGAGCCCAGGGCAGCTCCAGGAGAAATTTCTCCCTGGCTTGATGTGAGTGCTGAAGGTGCTGGTGGCTTCTGAGCCAGTGCAGAATGCAGCACTAATGAGACACCCCACTGGAAACTTCTGTGCTTTGGACTTGGCTGGTACAGGAGGTTTTCTGTAGAGGCAGCAGTTTCCCCCCTCTACTGCAAGGGGAGAAAGGAAGAAATCTTGGAGAAGCAGGGCTGAGGGCTAATGGAAATGAGTCCTGTATATTCCCTGCAAGAGGGGAGACAACAGCCTAAGAGCAACCCTCCAGTCTCAGAGCAAATGTCCAGCTGGAGCAGAATAGCCCCTCTGTCCATGGGTGCTTAGAAATGAGATTAAGAAAGAGGAAAAAAAAAAAAAAA